>PVJD01006918.1:0-91264 GCA_004026545.1 Mormoops blainvillei | reverse complement strand
TTTCTTACTCTTTCTGGGTATCATTTGTAAATGGACAATACAATAAGGATTACGTGAATTAGTGTGTACAAATTACTTGGCACATAATGAAGCCTTATTAAATGTCAGGAAGCTAGATATCACAGTCTGGTACTTGGCGTGTAATCAATAAACTTTTACCGAATGAATGAAAGAATGAATGAGTGAATGAATGAATGAAGGAATGATGTAATAGAGCTTTGTTGTCAGAAAGACCAGGGTTTGATGCAAGTTCTATTATGACCTTGGCAAAGTTATTTAAGTTTTTTAAGCCTCAGTTTCTCAGTGTATAATATAGTGTTGACTTTCTCAAGGCTTTTGTAAGACTGAAATTCAGTGCTCTTTATAGCATGTTTTATCATTTACTTTCATTTGAAAAAAAAATTAGGAGCCCTAGATATTGTTCCCACTCTAGAGCTAGGGCATTCGACAGCACTGCCTGAGGCTGTTTGTACCTATTGTTGGGATAATTATCCTTAACAGTTCTAATCGTTAAAACTGTTTGGTTATAAATAACAAAAACAATCCAAGCTAACTTTAGCCTAAATGAATTAAAAAATTAATGAAAGCATATTTATTATAACATACTGAAGAAAATCATTCATGATAAGTTCATAACCTAAGTTTATTTTTCTCCATTGCCCTTTTAAATTGTATGAATTCAGTCTTTCCCTTTCCTGGATCAAAACCCTAACAATTCCATGACTTTTATTTTCATTCCTATGGAATAGAACAGCCCTATATTCATTTTAAATCACAAATGTAATTCCAGTTCAGCAATAAGAACATACTGGTTTATTAGTTTTCTATTGTTGCTATAACTAATTAACACAAACAGCATGGCTTAAAACAAACAAAGTCATTGTCTTATAGTCCTATAGATCAGCAGTCCAACATAGGTAACATTAAGGGATCTACAAGACTCTGTACCTTTCTAGAAGCTTGGGGGAGAATCTACCTTTTGTAGGCTCTAAAGCCTATCTGCAATCCTTGGCTTATGCCCCTTCCTCCAACTTAAAAACAAGCAGTAGCAGATCAAGCCTTTTTTGCATTATAGGTCTCTGACACTCCTTTCTGTCTATTCCTCTGCTTTTAAAGGCTCGAGATCTTGGTTGGGTTCATCATAATAGCTCAGAATCATCTCTCCAGCTCCAGGTCACCTGATTAGTAACCTTAACTACATTTGCAAACTAAATTCTCTTTTGTCGTGTAACATAATAGATACACAGGTTTAATGGATTAGGAAATGGACATCTTTGGGGACCATTATACTTCCTACCATATCTGGTAAAATATTAAATCCTGCCTTCCAGATTGAAATATTCTGTAGATTAAGCTTTATAAGGCATGAGCCAAGACATTTTCTTTTTACTTTCCAGTGGCAGCACACACATTTTACATTCCAAAACTTTTCATGTGGTTCCCCTAAAGTCCCTCTACTCTGGCTAATGACTCAAAGTTACCGTTCTCCTAACACCTGAGCCCCCCTGCCACCCCAAAATAAATGGATTAGTTTCACAGCACAGCAATTGGTCTCTACAAAATAACTTGTTCATCAATTCCTTCATCAAATGTTCTTTTACACTTTCTCTAATTAATTATCATTATCATTAGTCAGGCTAAGGGGTCTGAGGGTAACAGAAGAGGTTCTTGAAACCATTTCTTTATGAATTCAGTGTGTTGAGAGTCACAGATGTGGTTTTCTCACATACATTAAGGCGAGAAGAGTCCAAGTGTCCTGGCACATAAAGGCGAGCCGCTGTACCATGAAAGCCGAAGGTCAGGCCTTAGGAATGACTGAAACTAGTTCTAAAAAAAAATGAGTAATTCAGACTAATTTCTCCTTTTACCTCTTATCTGTGTTTATTGATATAAAGAAGCTTCATTAACCTTCCTTCTGTTAATAGCTGTTCTATGGTCCCTCATCTCACATGGGTAAACATGGCTATGCATGTAGCTCGCGACTTTACATGTGACAAGCCTAACTTTAATTCTATTTCAGTCTCAAATTAAGATTCCAGGGGGCAAAATCTCTGGTCTCCCTAGCTGGAGTTTTATGTACCTGCTGATCCAATCAACTGTAACCTGTGGAATGAGCTATAGGATATAGAACAAAATGTTCCACCCCTGTGGATTTGGGAAACAGGTAAGAAAGATCACTGTGACTTGGCAAAAATTCTAAAAACAATATATCTATATAGTTTTCAATCTTATAATAACAATAAAACAGAAACAATAATCATTATTATTGTAAAAGTTTGTTGAGAGCCTGTTATGATCAGGCCCTGAATTATTATATGGAACTAACAGCTCAACGCCTTGTGGAGGTTCAGGTGTTTTCTTTATTTTAGTAAAAATAAAAATTGATGCTCAGAGATGTGCAATAATTTGCTCAAGGTTACACTGGGAGTAATAGTGGCCCTGACTTAACTCTACATTTCTCTGATTCCAAAGTCCATCAAAAAGATATCAATAGAATGATACCTACTGTATAATTTTAATAAAAAGGGCTTGTTTCAAAATGTCCTATACATTATTAGAATTTATATTGCTATTTATTCCTATAACTATGACAGTATAACTATATCTCTTTATATCTCTATTATATCTGTATCTCTCGACCCATACCATTCCCCCTTCCCTCTGTTTCTTAGGTATATTTTTAAAGGTTAATCATGGCTACCTCTGAGAATGGAATCATTTGTTATTTAAATTTTGGTGTTTCTGTCCATATTTTTGTTAATGATCACATATTGTTAATGATAATAAGAATATAATTTTGTTTGTTTTATGAGAAACGAGAAATATCAAGCTCATTTTTTTTTTTAAATTTTGCTAGGTTTCTTGACAGTGAAAGTTTTTTTCTCACGAGGCCTATTTCTTCTAGAGCTCAAACAGGATTGTCCTGCTGTTTCCTTTTTCAGACTAAAATCTTCCCAACAACATGGTGGCTAAGACACTTGCATTATTCTTTGTAAAAGTATGGGTTTGTAAGAAACAAGTTTTGAAATATCTGCTGAGTGATATTTATCTTCTCCTCCTCCCCAAATAGTGCTACAGATTTTTAATAATACTGTCGATTTTCCTAGTAGGTCCTTTTAAGGATTTCTTCATAAGGTTTATAAAAATATCTTTCCTTATCAACTAAACTCATCAAACACTTACTGAATGCCTATTTATACACATATAAATTTTTCTTTGTATTAGCTATTTAATAACCCTAACAAGCTTAAGATTCCATTTAGAAACATCAGAGACATAAATTACAGATAAATTGTGTGATTATCCTGGGCATTTTTTGAAAGCACTGTTTAGATCCTCTTGTTTTTTACCTTTCCTATTTAACATAAAGAACAGTAAAAAAAATCGTAAATGAGGCTTAATTTTTTCTCAAAATAGTAAATAAATCTTTCTTTTGATTCTAAAGTAATGCATAACTTTTTTTTAAAATATCAAAAAATCAACAAGGATGCAAGTAAAATTTAGACAGCAACCTGTAATTCTGTAACATAGAAATAATGGTTTTTATATATTTAGCATATGCCCTGTATCTTGACAAAAACATAACACACAATATGTAGGACATTTTGTAAATCAATAAACAGTTCAGAATTAATAGTTGCAGAATATTCCATTATTCTATTGTACAATAATTGATTTAAAAATATCTTATTGTTAGCATTTAGTTGCCTATTTTTCATGTTGTAAACAATGCTGTTAAATGTTGTTAGATTATCTTATTTGTACAGTTCTGGTTATTGTCTTGGAAAATTTTTTAGGAGTGAAATTTCAAATGGTATGACTTTACTTCATATTCTAGATCTAGTTGCTAACTTGTCCCCCAAAAAGGTTACATCGTTTGTGCTCTGCCTATGAAGGGATCAGTTCTATTTGACTTACCTTCTGATGTAAAACTAGCACACAGGACAAAATGTCTAAAACAATGTTTTTCAAACACTGGAATTGGGATCTCTGCACTGTGGTCTCTGAGAAAGGGGACTTAAATAAGGTGAACCTTATAATTGCCCTACCCTTCTAAGCAGAGGCAATTTTCAGAATATGATGATGGGAGAAAGAATCAAAATATATCTGAGTTGAAGAGACAGAGGTTCAATTTTGGAGAGAATGAGCCACCAGTACTGTATATATGGGTATAAGATTGCAGAAAAGAGAACTACACAAAGAAATGGCTTCAGAAATCTACAGAGAACCTTGAAGTCTTTAACTTAATAATAGTTAGTGCAAGGTGTGCAAGTTCATGATGTTGAACAAAGAACACCTGTTATGAAAGGACAGTTACCAGATAGATCCAAATTGAACAATTCCAGAACTTTTACCAGGCTAGACATTACTCATGTTCCCACCAACGAGAGTGGAGAGGCTTGTTGACTGGACAGGCCATCCAGTAGAGCTCCAAAAGTGTCACATAGCTTAATGGCAAAGACTATCATAAAGGTTATTTCAAGTCTTCTTTAAAAAAATTACAAAACAATTCTCAAAATAACCAGGCTGCCCAATAAATAATATTCTACCCAAACAAAATCTAACATCTTTAAAGGGATAGAACCTAATTCACCACTCAACAACTCAAGTCACGGTGTTAAAATGTCCTCAATCCAATAGAAAATTACCAGACATGCAATGAAGCAGAAAATTGAAACTGATAATCGGGAAAAAATTAATTAATAAAAAGAGACCCAGAATGATTAAATTAGCCACAGCCTTAGTTACTATTATAAATGTGTGCAATGATATTAAGGCAAGCATGAACCTAATGAGGGAAAATTAGAAGATATAAAAAATTTAGAATGTTAAAAATGTTAAAAATTCCAAATAGGACTTCTAAGAATGAAACATAAATAGTTAGAAATGAAAATGTTATTGAATGAGATTTATATTAAAACAAATATTGCAGATGAAACAATTAGTCAACTGAAAGACATGGAAAGAAAATATGCAAACATAAATATATAAGAAAAAGGACTGAAAAAAATTAACAGCTCCAGTGACCTGGTGGATATCTATATATCTATCATATCTATATATCTATATCTATCTATATCTATATTTATTTGTATCTATATCTATCTCTCTGTGTATTTATTACATATGTGTAATTATTTTTAAAGGTGTATTTTTTTATTTTTTATTTTTTTTACTTTTAGAGAGAGGGGAAGGGAGGAAAAAAATAGAGGGAAATAAACATAGACGTGCCAGAGATACATCAATCGGCTGCCTCTCACACGCCCCCAACTGGGAGCCTGGCCCCCAACTCAGGCATGTGCCTTAATGGGGTATCTAACAAGAAACCTTTCAGTTCACAGGTTGATGCTCAATCCACTGAACTGCATAAACCAGGGTGACATATGTATAGAGTAACAAAAGGAAAATGTGTGAAGAAAGGAGAGACAGATATTGCATTATAGCAACCAACGGCATTATTTTAGACTATGGTGGCTATTAAAAACTGACAGATCTAAGATATTCAACAAACTCAAGTATAATAAACACAAGCAAAATGACACCAAGTAACATAATAATCAAATTAACTAAAAATAAGTAACAGAATAAATAAAAATAGCAGCAGACAAATGACACATGACATATAGGATATAAAAGATAAGAATAATCATAGACTGCTTGTCAGAAATTATTTAAGCCAGATGACTAGGGAAAAGTATATTTTAAATTATGAAAGAAAATGAAACATATTGACCTAAAATTCTATGTATAAGAAAATATCTCTCAAAAATGAAAGCTAAATAAAGACTTCTTCAAACACAAAATGAGAGAATTTATTGTTAGGAGACAAGAACTACAATGAAATGTACAAGGACACCTTTTAGGCAGTGGAAAAATTAAACTTGAGTCTACATCAAGGGACAATGAGCATAAAATAGTAAATGTGTTGCTTAACATAAGAAAACATTTTTCTCACTTGTAACCTACAGTGGTTCCTCGGTGTTCATTGTTAATTCATTCTGAACTTGTGACCAGTGCCGAAAACGAGGAGTACCCACAGTGACTCATATAAATTCTAGCAGATGTGTTGAGTCCCAAGCAAGCGTCAAGTGCTGAAACATTTTTTTCTCATCAAAATTCTATGAGTATGTTGCCCTGGCTGGTGTGGCTCAGTGGATTGAGCACCGGCCTGCACACCAGAGGGTCGCTGGTTCAATTCTCAGTCAGGGCACATGCCTGGGTTGAGAGCTAGGTTCTCAGCTGTGGGTGTAGGAGAGGCAACCACAAACATTGATACTTCTCTCTCTATCTTCCTCCATCCCTCCCCACTCTCTAAAAATAAATAAGTGAAATCTTTTAAAAAAAAATTCTATGAGTACAAGGTTTGATGAGTTCTGAAGCCAATGAGTACCAAGGTATGACTGTATTTTAAAAGGATTCATCATTTAAAGCAAAAATAATAACACTGTATTGTGTGTTTGATAATGTTTAGTAATAAATGTATGGTATCAGCATCGCAGAGGACAGGAAGGAGGAAAGGTGGTATGCTACCTGATGTTAGTTTCTTGATGTAAAATTATATATCATTTGAAATTATAGGGGAGGGAGAAATCCCCACCACCCCCCTTTTTTTTTTTTTGCTTTACTCACCTGTGTTCAGTGGCTGCACATTAAACTGACAAAAGACAATGACAAGAGGAAAAAATAGATTTGGATGAACACCCCTTCACACATACATGCATGAAAGGAGTGTAACCCCATACTCTGAGGCCTATATACCATCTTAGGATGGACAAAGGAAAAGGGGTCTGATATTTCTTGGGGAGAGAAATAACTTATGGGAAGGTGAGAGGAAGTATTATATTGTAAATTAAAGGTTACTTAGCATGTTTTTTTATTCAGATGTGTCATTTCAGGTGCTAATGTTACTATAGGTAGTTAACGACTAATTAATAAGAAAGAAAGTAAAGGAGATTAGACAATGAGTTTAATAAACTGGGAAGCAGGAGCCTGTTTGCTTCACCAGGGAGCACAGCTTCACACTTTAGGGAATCACAGCCCATTGCTCCACTGAGGGGATTAACACCCCGCCTTCCCCCCTTCAGCAGCAAATTATGGGGGGAGACAAAGGGGGAGGTGCTTGACAATAGAGGTCTGTCAGTCTAACTAGGTGGTGGATCTATCAAAAAGCCCAGAAAGCTTGGAAAGTTTATTGGTTATTTTGAAAAAGTGCCTTGTTCATCCCAAACCAAAACTAATATAATCTCGGGGAAACAAAAATGCTTGCTCTCTCTCTCTCTCTCTCTCTCTCTCTTCCCCTCCATGACCTGCACTCACCCTGATCCTTTATGCACTCTGTCACCTGGGAGCACACGACCATGCGGGTGTAGCAGCTAGGCCGTGGCAGACTGCATGGACTCCAAAGGACAACAGAAACTCTGGACACTATCTTTTGTTTTGGCCTTGCTAAAGACATGGTTGTTCTTTTTCCATGGCAGGATGGAGGGAGATGTGACATTGGACACCCAGGGGCAGAATTCCACTCGAATAAACCATCTTGCTACATCATAAGCTCCCATGCGTGGGTCCTTGGAAAGCTTCCCTCATGATCTCCTGGAAGAGGCTGATTTCCACTGACAATACTAACAGTTCTCTTCAGAGTAGTTCTTTTCCTATTAAAGAAGGAGGCACTGTTACGGAAAAATGAAACGACCAGACACTGAGGGGTTAGGAGCACGATCTTTATTTACGTGCACGGGCCCAGAGGAGTCAGACTCCAAATTCTGAGCCCAGAACAATAGCCCCGCATTCCTTTTATGGTGGGCTGAGTGGGGGAGGGTATTGGGAGGCGTAGTATAGATTTGGCGTGATAAGGGCTTACAGAGGTGGGAGAGAAGCATTTACATCATAAGTCAGGGCAATTAGCATTTCATCTTTGGTATCAACCTTGATTCCCTCTGCAGCACCACTACAAATGTTAATGCATGTCTTGCTTTTAAACAGAAAGTGGAAAGGCAGAGAACTAACTACCTGCAGCTCAAAACTTTATGGCGAAGTGGGATATTCTAGGGTGGCATATTCTGGCCTCTTCAGAGCAAAGCAGAATGCTAAAAACATTTTGAATTAATAAGGTCCCTTATGCTCTTTTATTGATTTTTGTTTTAAAGATTGTAGGACAAAGATAAAATATAATTGTGTTATGTTTTTAATTAATCAGTCATCAAGTATTTATTAAATGCTAATGAATCCGGCAGATCTAAAAACAGCTCATGCTCCAAATGTATGCCTTGAGAACGGAAGGCAGGACTATGTTTGCCTAGCATCTTTTTTTAAATATTAAGAAAATCAAAATTAATCGATATGTTAGGATATAAAAGACTAAAGGTTTTAGAAGAGAGGTGAGAGACACAATGAAATAAGTATTTAAGGCTAAATTTAGCAGTGCTATGTCTACCTCAGTTTTTATGTTTATCCTTTCTTAAAATTGTTCACATGTTGTGAGTCCTTCACTACTCAAGATCATTAGATACCCTATTTTCCAGTGTCATCCTGGATTTTCTCTTTCATAAATTCCATCCATTAAGCTCGTTATTTTGTAAAATCAATCCAGAGAAGTTATGTTTATCGCACATCACTTGTTCTCTGATTTTTTTTCTCTCGCTTTGTAAATCTGGTTCCTATAGAAAGAGAGCAGCCATGCACTCTAGAAAAAGTCTATTTATAGTGCTAGCTGCTTGTGGGGGAAGATTGGAGACTTGAATCTCTTTTTCTATAACAGTGCTAGCTGGCAGGTAGTCAGCTGTGGAAGTAGAAGAGGAGCTTTCAGGAAAAAAAAAATTACCAGTAAAAAGTAGTGGCTCACTATTATATTGAATAAAAGCAGTTATCCTGGAATCATTTTTCTAGGAAAGCTTGTTATGCCATACTTTAATTTTATTTAAAGAAGAATGAAGAGAAGGAAGAGGAGGAGAGGAAGGAAGAGGAAGGAGAAGGAGGAAGCAGAAGAAGAATAAGGAGGAAAAAAGAGTTAAAGAAAAGATAAAAGAAGAAATACAAAATTAAAGAAAATTTAAAGTGAAAGATACTTCCTGAGTTGAAATCAAGGCACTCAGTATTAGTTTTAATAAATAATTGTTATAGTTGCTGTGTTTATTTTGAACACATATATCCGTTATTAATATTTTAATATAAGTGAGAAGAATGGAGTGTTTCTAAAGATAAGGAGAAAACTTGCCTTTTACCTCAGTTTCACCTTAGAAGATAAAGCTGTTACCCCCTAAATAGCTAAAGCTGTTACCCTCTGAATAGCTATTAAACATTTTCATTTAGTTAGTGTTTGCTCACAGCACATTTGGCACAATATTTTGTCTTTTTTTTTTTTTTTTGAGTCCATAGTGAAGAGGCTGAAGACTGGAGAATATTTTACCTTAGCAGGAATGACTACATTGTACTTGCAAAATATTACCGGAGATGTTTTAGATCATTCTTTTGTCATGGAGGTGAAACTTCTGTTTCCAGGATTGGTCATGTCAGGGAGTTCTGAGGAAATAAATTTATCTCCAAACTAATAATGCCATTTAAGCCTTTTTATTGCATTTTGAAAAGCTGACATTCTATTATTATTCTATTATCCTGTTTTTTCTATTAAAAGTTGGTGTTCTAGAGTTTTAGCTGTAGATTTTTTTTGCTTTATTGTAGATTTTTAACATGTCCTAAAATTCTCACATTGGTGTGTCCCGCATTCTGTGCTATATCGGGCTGTTGTCATGCATATTCCTTTCCTTTAGTGATTTCCTTAGGGTTTCTCTTAAGGGAGTTTTGCCAGAGTTTGTTGAACAATGGTTTTTTATATGTAAATTAGTCAAGTGTGTGTGTGTTCTTCATTTTATAGTTTCATGATAATGCTAATATATATACATTTATAGTTTAACTGCTTTCACTATGTCAAATGATACTTAGTTGGCTATCACAACTAGTCTTCTCACTATCTGTAGACTCACGTTGAGGAGACTGAATTGAGTAGTAAGAGTATATCACTTTTAAAGGTCCTGGCATTTAAGCCAAGATTTTATGGGTTCATCATAAAAGTGCATAAATCACTCTGCACTATGATTACAAGCTTGTATTTAATGCTTTGTTACACGATTCTTCCACAATCTTGAGTAGCATTGTTTCTAGCTGCCAAGTACAATGTTTTGTAGTATAGGGAAAGAAAACTTTCCCCTTCTTTCCTTCTAGATTCTTTGCCTTTCCTAATAATTAAAATGACAAAAGGCCGATTAACAGGAGAAAATGAATTTAATTAGGAGAGCCGCCTGAGAACAGGAGGCCTGAAGGGCGGCCAGGTAATTGAGGCTCGTATAGCATCCCAAGCTGAGAAAGTAGGTAAGGGTTTTGGGGACACGAATGGGAGGAAGGGCATTTACAGCAAAGCTAAGGAGGCGTATGGAAATCAAAGTGTGCCCTGGTACACAGGTGAGTTTCTTAGGTTAAAAGTTCTCTCTAGTAACAGCTCTCTGTTACAAGCCCCCTTTCCAGTGTAAATTCGGGCAGTGGAGAGGGGACAGGAAGAAGAGCTTTCTCTAAATCTCCTGAGTTTTGGTTACATTTGGCTCAAAATAATCCCCCTGCCAAAGTGGCACATATGGGGGTAGCCTGCTCTGAACCCTATCCGTAGCATCACTCCTACCTGACTTCCAACTGGGCACTTCAGTGTGTGTTACTTTTAGGTGAGTCTTTATATATCTCAATTATGTGAAATAACCTACAAAACCTCAGTAATTGTTAAGGGCAACTTTGCGGTGTGTCAGTGCGTGTGTTTACATATAGTTAATAGAGTTTCTTGGCTTTTTAAAAATAAAATTATGGTAGAAAGATGGTTAAAATAACAATACTCTACCTGCCATTAAGTATGGCTTCTCTTTTTTTCCTAGTTAACAGATGCTTTTACTACGGAAAGAAAGTTACTTTCTTTGTTCTCCATCAGTATTGATTTTCTTAAGATTTTGCATGCAGTTTTATGAAAAAAAAATGACGGAGAACTAAAAGTTTAGTTAGTGGTGTTGTTATTGGTGGATGTGAAGTCCTTGCCAGGTGGCAAGGAAAAGAATTTCCTGAAACCTGCATGGGAGGGTGAAGTTTTGTGTTAAAATTTAATGATGATGCAAAATTATGAGGGTTCCCCTCCTGACTTCCCAATGACCTGTCTCCTTCCATCTTGCCATGGAAAAAGTCCAGTCTTGTCCTTAGCAAGGCCAAAGCAAAAGTCAGTGTCCAGAGGTTTTGCGTCATATTGAAGCTCAACCCTTTGGAGCCCACACCATCTGCTGTGGGCCCTGGTAGCTGCTAGACACACATGGTCACGTGCTCCAGGGCAAGAGAGAACATGCAAATGCATGAGGTGAGTGTGTCATTGTGTGGGAGGGAGAGAGAGAGAGAGAGAGAGAGAGTGAGAGAGCTTCTTTGTTCCCCTGGGATTATATTAGTTTGGGCTTGGAAGAGACCAGAAGCTTTTCTGAATTGACCAATGAACCTCCCAAGACTTTGCAGGCTTTTGATAGGTCCACCTCCCCTAGTTAGACTGACAGGAGTCTCTGGTCCAGAACCTCCCCCCTGCGCTCCCCCAAAATCTGGTACTGGGGGAGGGCAGGGGAGGAGTGTGAGCCCTCTTGGCAGAGCAATGCTGTAATCCCCTGGAGTGTGAAGCTGTAGCTTTCTAGCTAAGCAAGGAGTCTCATGCTCCCCATTTTATTAAGCTCAAAGCCTAAGTTCCATTGTTCCCATTTCTTTTATTAATAATCAGCTAAATACCAATGGTAACAGTATTATTGGAAGGATACTTTTGCCTACCAGTCAATTAATCCTAATATAAAGCACTGGGTAGACCTTAATATTTTTGACCAATTTTTTATTGTATATTCACAAATATAGAAAAGTAAATATGGTTTTGTACATATTGTATTCAACTATTTGGAATTATAAGTGCACTTGGAATGTCAGAAGCTTGGGTAAATGAACTAGATGATATTGGAGGGCTAAGAGTCAGCTGGATGGGAAATTGTGTTGATAAAGTAGTGACATTATGGAGTAGGCTGTGGAACAATGAGCACAGGTGAGCATGAAAATAGTATGACTGTTTTAGAAAGATCACTTTGGCAGATATAGAGAGGATGGATTAAAGGAAAGGAGCAATTCATTTAGGGGGTTACTGTCTTTGCAACAGATGATAATTGCCTCATCTAGAGGAAATGGAAAATTAATGATATGAGTTTCAGTGGCATTGATAGGACCTAGTTAGTATTTGAAGAATTGGGGATATAGATCCCAGAATAAATGATAAATTTCTGTTTAAGGCAGTTGGGTGGATAATAATACTCAGATCCACAAGAGAGGAGGTAGAATAGTTTGGGCCAGCATTCCAAAGCATGAGAAAATCTCATTTAATTTACCTCTACTCATTCTTCTTGTACAGTGCGTTTTTCCCTCTCTTCTTACCTAGCTATCTTGTTTCTGATAGGACTCAAAAGTATTTAGCAGCTCTAAGGGTCAGAAAATCCCAGCCTTGGAATCCATGGCTATAGCCAAACAACAATGTATCCTAATTAAGGGTTGTCTTTCTCTATGTGAATTTCTCAGGTGATAAGAATTGTGCCCCGTCCAGTATTAGTTACCTTCCTAGTAAGGAGACACTATTGCGAATGGATATTTCCTTTATAAATGTAAGTGCCCTTTACAAAAGGGGGCATTTCTTTTCTACTTTTAGGTAGTTAGGAGAGGTAAAGAGAACCAACCTGCTGACTCTCGAGTGTTCAAATAACCCTTCAAGCACATCCACCTCACTCATGGAGCTGTGATCTCAAAGATCCATCCTGGTTGCTGAGCGTGGACTTTCCTTCCAATAAGCGTTGGCAGGGCTACAGTTTCGAGGGTTCAAATCCTTTTCTATCTGTGAATATCTATGATTTTGACCGAGTTATTTTTCTCTTTGTGTTATATTTTTCATCAAGAACATCAGTACCAAGTTTGTGTCATTATTAGATGCATGAGGTCTGTCCAGATAGTATTCAGCCATGTAATAAGAAAAATAGAAATACTTATTGAAGAAGATACAAGATACAGGAAACATTGTACACAGGACAATGATGTGTCAGTCCCCTTCAAAGTAGGCACCTTGGACCTCACACAGTTCTCTTCGAGTCTCTTCCACTGTTCAAAACACTCTGCAAAACCCTTTGTTGTAATTGCCATCAGCTGCCCCATTGTATTTTCCTGAATCCTATTGACGGTCTAAAATGCATTCCCTTTCTAAGATGATTTAAATTTTAGGAAAAGCCAGAAGTCACAGGGCACCAAATCTGGGCCATAGGGGGTCTGAGTCACCTCGGTGATTTGATGTTTCACCAAGAAACTCTGCACTATTCATGATGCATGAGTGGGTGCGTGGTGGTGCCAGTCACCAGTTGCCCATAGCTGTGGCCCTTCTGAATCATCTGAATAGTTTTTGCAGAGGAATGTTCAAGCTTAACACAAAATTTGATGCAGATTTGTTGCTCTGCTTACTCAGCCATTTTGAATGCAATGGCCACACAGTACACATGCTCACTCAACAGTGTCTACTGCCCCCACTGACTTGTACAGTGAAGTCATCATTGTTCACACATACGCCTTCCAGTCCACTCTCCTTGGCTGCCAGATTACATCGATGTCACCCAAATTGTTCTCATTTTATTAACAATGGCTGGACTTTTTCCAGGCAGACCTCATATTGTAATATTTTAAATACCCATGGCCCCATGTTCTATAATACACAATACCAACATTTGGAACTTTAAAATGCCACATTCTTTTTTTCAAGTGTTCATGTATATCTTCTCTTGAAAATCAGAACTAAACATTTTAATAACCACCCACAAGTTTAAACTGCAACATTGGTTTCTCTGTCATGTGTAATTTAGGTAGAACCTCTAAACTAAGTGATACAAGACAACATTTGTAACATCCTTCTTTGCTCTCTCTCACCCTAAAGTTTGCTTTGGGAATAGAATGGTGAATACACAAATAGGTGATGTAGTTAAACATTTTCTATTATGAATGTTTTCTGTTATGTCATCTAAGTTGTTTAAAAAATGTACTCAATAATTTTATAGCAAAGTCTCAGAATGCATTAGAAAACACATTCAGTCTCATAGACTTCCTTTCAAAGAATAAGAACATTTTGATAATATTGATAATTATGTTGTTTCCTTCTCACCATTTAACAAAGCTATTATGCCTGTTATCACCCATGACGTGTGTGTGTGTGTGTGTGTGTGTGTGTGTGTGTGTTGTGACTTGAAAACAAAATTCAACCAAGTAAATTTTGAAGTAAGATGAAACTAGTTTTACTAAGTTAATCATGAATGGGGCCGGAATCCCATCTAGCAACGAAGGGCTCTCTGAGGGGTTGTTCAAAATAAAAAGTTTTTGTAGGAAAAGGGTTGGAGAAAGGGAGTTATTAACAAAAAAAAAAAAAAATAAATAAAATGAAGGATTATTTGTAGGCCAGAACATCTTTCTTTTAGAGGTGGTCCTGGAGGAAAAGCAAGGTATATTTTATTTTATTTTATTTTATTTTATTTTATTTTATTTTTTAAATTGTTATGCAGATTGCTTCTTTCTATGAGGCATAGAGAGGACAAATGGAACAGATTACCTCATTGGTGTTGACCAGAAAATTCTAGACTGATGGATTAAGATTATATTTCTGGGAGAGAATGAAACATCAATCAGGTGAGATATTAAAAATTGGTACAGAGGGCTTTAGCCCAAGCGACTCCATTTTAGGCCTTTGGTTTTCTTTTTATCAGTGCATTTTAAACTATCTTTTTCTCTTTCATTTACTTCTGTCTTTGGGTCTTTTTTTGAAAATTTTAATAATTATCCTCACCCCTTTATCCTTATAGCTTTTAATTATTTACTTTTGAAGATAAACTTGTAAACTTTGTCATTTTTCCCTCTGGGAATATAGTCTTTGCAAATCCATGCCCCCGCTCACTTTTTTTCTTTTTTTTGAGATCCTTTAATTTACTCTTTACAAAATTTATTGGAGGTGTAGTAGTAGTAGTAACTGTGCTAGCCGCTAGAGATATGATGGTGCACACAGAAATAGTCTCTGACGTAACAGGTTGCAAGGACAGAAATATTGACTAATTAAGCAGAACACACAATACAATGTGGTAACAGACCTGGTGAGAGGACAGGTTTTAAGTTGATAAGGGGTACCTGGAAAATACATAGAATAGACTGTGAGGGGAGGAAGAAACTTTCCCCTACCCTTAAGGGCCTTCTGGCTTGTCTAATAATGAAATAGGCATGAGACATATTAGCAAGAGAAAATAACCAAATTTAATGCATAGATATGTGTGGTAATTCCACATACATGAGGCAGCCAGAAACTCTACATGTAGGAGAGGTTCACAGATAGAAAGGTAGATGAGTTATATAAGAAATTCTGAACTAGAGATGAGGTAATGTACCTTGGGAGCTTCAAAGGTTCATTGCAGGATGATAACAAGGGCAGATATTTAGTAAATAAAAGTTTGCCCTGCCATCTAGGTGGGTCAAAAAGGTTATCATTGACAATGTCTTAGGACAAGGCCTCTAATTCAAATTCTTCTAGGCAGTTAAAAGTAGGGGGCAGAAGTTTCTCCTGATTCGACAACTAAAGTTGCCTTTAGATCAAAACAATCTGCATACCACAACAGCAATCTTTGGGTGACTTGTTCCGGACCCCTACAAGGCCTGTACCAAGACTGGGTTTAAGAAAAATCCCTGCATATGAATTAGGCAAAGGATGGGTGATAAAGGAAGCAGTTTTCCAGACATTAAAGGCGAGAGAGAGAGAGAGAGAGAGAGAGAGAGAGAGAGAGACAGAGACAGAGACAGAGAGAGACAGAGAGACAGGGAAAGGAGGGGAGGAAAGAGAGACAGAAGCGGGTGGGGGAGAGAACATGTGTCCATGATACTTTACTAGGATTGAAAGTGTTTCAGTATAACTGAATGTATGTTCTGTGCAGTGAGAAAAACATTTTGAGGGTTCTGGTGTTTATATTTTTACATTTTTCCGTGGCTCAGAAATAGGACTCTATTCTACTTTCATGATGACTTCCTACATGCTGTAATTCAGCTGTTAAATAATGGGAGGTTTATATGTGTTGTGTTATTGACTACTTTTAGGTGCCTAGGGCAGATATGTAAATACATTTCCAAGTTCATCATAAAGAGTGAGGATTGATAAGTGTGTTTCTCTTCCTATGGGGGAGTCAGAATGTGATGATTATAGTGTTTTATTGGCAAACATTCAATTTTAGATTACTTTTGTATATATGTTACATTTTTCAATTGTACTAGGCTAAGGAGTACTCTATTCAGAAATGAACCAGAAACAGAATTTTAAATCAGAGATTTGTGGCATTAAAATCATAGAATGGGCCTTAGAGATTAAATGGTCCAGTTGGGGAAACTGAGACACAGAGAGGTAATGAAAGAGAGAACTCTAAATTAACTGCAATGAAAATGTTTTAATGTCATGTTTTTACTTCTAATAATTTTGAAAAACTTATCTGGTGGTTTGCCATTTCTATTGTTTATATAACTTATGTAATCAATTTTTCATTCATAAGCTAGCAAATATATTTTTTGGAAGGCAAAGCAGCTTCCTTCCAAATTGAAAATGAGAGAACTGTTAAAAAAAGGAAATGTTTGAGCCTTGGATTTTTTTTTTTAACTAACCTGACCAATGCTAAAAGTTAAGGAATTCTAGAGGGTGACAGTAGAGATTGTTTTTTATTTTAGATGCCTAAATGGGAGACAGAGCTTAAATAAATTGACTTATTTTTACAATCTACTTTCTCTCTCACAAATGAAAAAAGATAAATCTCCAGTTTGTCGCTCATCTTTGCTAGAGATTATTTCTCTTTGAGACACAACAGTTTCAGTTATATTCACCATGTACCTATTAAAAAGGCAATGCAGATATCGGTATCCTTTTACAAATGAGGACCTCGAGGCATGCCAAGATTGCATGGGGTCATTTCTTTCAGGTCTCTCAGTTAATAAGTAACACAGCTGATGTCAGAACACAGTGAAGTCAGTGCTCTCTTTTGGCGCTCCTTCCACTGGTCAGGAGGAGAAGAAGGACAAGAGGGGGAGGCAAGGAAGTAGATGAAAGAGAAAAAGGAAGAATAGAAGGGGAGACAAGGAGAAGGAGGGTAAAATTTTGCTTCTTTATTTATTATCTGCCATTCACGATGCTTAACACAGTCATACATTATTGCTCTCAATTTGTTATAATAAACCTCTGAAATAGATATTTATCTCCATTTTATAGTTGAGGAAGCTGAATTTCAAACAAGTAGTATTCTTCATTTGTACTTACACAGCTGGTATTGAAGATACTTGAGAGACTTTTTTTCACCATGACACAGAATTGATTCCCATATTCTTCCTTATCTCCCCGTTATTTTTTAAAAAATGGACATTGCAAAATTCACGTTAAAATTTATTTTATTTCTATTAGAGAAACATAATGGAGACTCTGAAAAAACAAACAAAATTCTGGCTCTGCACCATGGCGTGTTGGTAGTATTAACGCTCTTTCAGGGGAAAACTGTAAATCCATTTCGGGACTAAAGTGAAAGCAGAGAATCAAAAGTTAATATTAAAACCAAAACAAAGCCACGTTTTGTGAAGCACTCATTAATAGCAGTACATTGGATCAAAGGATGTGATCTCACTTCATAGTAAAACAGGTCCTGCAAGCCCAGGTAACTCAGGAAGCAGAATGGTAATTATTCACAGCAGAAAGCAGGGAGTATTCTGTTACAATACTACAGTAGAAAGTCAGAAGGTCACAACTCTAGTAGGGTAACCGAAACAACTTGAAACTGTTTGGCGCCTTTAAAAAGAAATAAGATGGGAGAGAATGAAGCAAGTTTACCTAACACATCCTTGCAAGGTAAGTGCCAAAAGCCTCGGAAATGTCTGCAATCAGAAATTTAAGCAGTGTTGATTAAGGGGGGTGTGTGTGTGTGTGTGTGTTTACCCCACGAGTTTTAAGGTGTGCTGTGAAGATAGGAAGAAAAGGTGGGAATTGTTTCAGAAGAAGCTGGCTACCCCTTGTTCTCAGCAACTTGACCGGCACAGACGGACACGTTTGTGGAGTGCAGGGAGAATCTCATGCTTACTCCCTAGTGCAGAGGTGGAGAGAGGGTGCAAGGAACCTGCGGTGCATGTTTTATGTTAGACCTTTTCCAACATTGACAGAACACTGATTTTTGTCTCTACCGGTGCAATTTTTATTTGTAATAAATTTTGCCATCTCTGGAGTTTATCAGCTAAGTGTCCTTGTAATTAATTTAACTATTTTTTTTAAGTGGAAAACAGGATCTCAGAAGAGAGCTATCAGTTGGGGAGAGCGGTTTATTTTACATGTCTTACCTAATCAGATACCTTTGTCCTTTGAAGGGATTGGCTTTGTTGATGTTGGCTTGACTGGGCTTCTATAGTTAGGTTTGTTGATAGACATGAGTACAAGGTTGCTCACACTTTTCACTTTTTTGAGTGAGAAAAGTTCTTTCTTCAAAAAAACTGTTTTATATGGGGCTAATGCTTATGTGTGCCATGATTTTCAGTAGTCTACTTTCTTATGAATTATTTACCACCTTTACAAGTAACATTTTAATCAAGATTTTTAAAAAATCTACTTATGTCATTTTTATTTGTTTAATTATTTTCTTGTGAAACTACCACCGAGAAAATTCCCAAACCACCCAGTTTCCCTTAAAGTATATATAATCAAACATATAAAACCGCATCTATGAAATACAGCACATGCCAGATTAACAACAAGATGATCAAAGACATGCCTGGTCATAAAAGTATAGCATCCAATTTATAGAGTTAAATTATCTTCCAGAATGCCTGTATTTTTCCTTTATTTTCTTTAATTGTCTCTCCACTTAACATGCTTAAGAATCTCAGAAACTTATTTTTATTTCTGTTTGTTTCCCAAAAACATTTTTTTGAAATACTGCATAAAATGCTTTAGAAATCATTTTTAATTTATAGATTACTAAAAGAGTCATTTAGGACATTCCATGGAAGAAAAACAAGGTAAAAAGCTTGTTTAGCATAATTCTATAAAATCATTTATCTGTTTTTGTGTTTTATGCACAAAGTAATGTTATGCCTGTGATTATTACTTGTATCTCACCAAGTTCTATCTGTGATAGCTGTCCCGGGAAAGCATATGTTGTTAGAGTTCACATAGCAACGATTTTGTATAAACTGTCAATGACTGCTGGGCAACCACCTGCACAGCCTGTGCTAGAACTGTGCGGTGTGGCTGTGCCAGCATTCAAGGAAGTGAAATGGACTAAGAAATAACCAGGCCCCTCTCCTCCCTCCTTAGCACCGCTTTTTGTGTCAGGATCATGGATAATACTTACTATTTTAGAGTCTTAGAATATGTATAGATGTTTTGGTTTGTGTTTTGTTTTCTTTTTCTCTGGCACTTCTATCTATGTTACGTTTCTGATACTATATCCCACTGTAAAAGGGTGATGTGTGTATAGATACACACACATACACACATATCCACACACACAATTATTTTAGAATTCACAATCTATATGTACAAGAAAATGTACAACGCTTAAAACAAAACTATAGTAAATAATTTGAATGTCATGGTTTCAATTAGAAAATGATGTGCTTAGATCTATAAATCTTCTGTAGTTGGGAAATGCCTGTGAGATCAGTTCTATCCCAGGGTATTTTCTTTTGTGCATTTTATGAAAGCTTTTCAATAAGGAATGGGTTATCTCCTGATCTTATCTAAGTTAAATGTATCCTTGGTAGATCTCCAAAGAGTTTGGATATTTCTTCTTGGAATATTGAAATGCTCCCATTTTAGTTGTATTTGCCCTGAGATTATTCATTGGACCTTTCAATCAGGTGAGAGTTAATGAGGAGCGAAGGTACTTTGGTTGTTGGTTTTTAGTTATTTCTGGATTTATTTTAAATTATAAATGAAAGTACTAGGAAGATAATTTGCAGCTCTACTCTTACGTGCGAAAGTAAAAGGTAATTTTACTTTGACTTAACAGCATTTATAAAAAGATTTGAAGTTCTCTGAAATAATACTACTTATTATCAGCTCTACTTATAAATGAACATTCTTTAGTAGAAATGACTATTAAAATACTATGTTTTGTACAGTAAACATATGGATAATTTAAGTGTTTGGGTTATGAAGATAATAAATGACAGTAGATTATTATTAAAACTCTATCATGTGCTTTGAATAATGGTTTTCTAAGGCCATGTATCTAGATGGTCTAGATTCATAGGACCATCTCTAGTCAGAACTAGGAGGGCTGGCCAGCCCCATCAAAGATTATTCATTTTAATGCTATATCTTGCAGGTTTCTGACCTGTTTTTACATCCCAGAAGCTGGTTGAATGTGCCCTGGTTAGTGGATCCCATAATTTACACCATTTAATATTCCCAAAGATATGGGGAAGTTACTTTTTTTCCAAATGAAAGTGAAGATTATCTTCAGTTTACTGAAAACAGATATCAACTATCTTTTCAAACATAAACAGCACCTTTCCCTTTCAGTCCGGTGAACAGTAACCCCACAGAGAATTATGTAACAATTCCATACATAAAGGTTTATACTACTGTCAGGATTCTCAGCATGGAATTATCTAGGGTAAAATAGAATATCAGAATTTTCTTTCAGATTTTTGAAAATACAAATAAAATGTATACATAACATGGTAAAAAAATAGAAACAAGTGCTTTTTGAACATTGTTATTTGTTGAGAAAAGGAAGCATCATTTCTTTGCATAATAGCTGCAAACTCACATACACCACTGACTGGCACTTGGTCAGCCCGTGACAGTAGTGAAAGGCCATGTCTGGAATGAGAGGAGGGTGGCAACATCATTCTAGGCAAGCAACTTCCTGGAAAATTCCTTAGGCTAAGGTTTCTACGGAAGCTACCCTTGGACAAGTAAGGGCAACTTACCTTTCTCCTACTTCTCTCAAAAATTTTAACTAGTACAGCAGGCTCTCATTAGAATTGCCAAAAAGGAAAGAATCTATCAGTAACCAGCTAAGCTCCTTATCCCCTTAGTCCCTTCCACCTCAACAACTCAATCCCCATGAACTTTTTCCACTTTGTCTTTCCTCTTCCTTGGTGAAAGCCTTTGTAAAGGATATAATACACAAATTCGCTCTTGAAATTGTTTGAAGAAAAGATATCTGTGATATCTGTGAGTTCGATTCTGGAACAACATTGTGAGCGGTTTCTTTGGGTGGAGGGTCTGCCCAGGGCTGGCCAGCACAGCCTTGTCCCTTAGGCCGCCCACTCTCATCTGCTTGGAATTGTTCGAGCATCTCCTAATTACAGCCCTCCTTTCTACCTCAGTTCTCCTAGTTCTTTGGATCTAGGAAACTACTAACATCTACAAAATACTAGGAACTCAGAGGAAAATGTTTCTAAGTACAGAAAAATTGTCTATGCCCTGCGGAATTCAAGGCCATAGCAGCCAATGAAGAAGGGAGAATTCTTTACTAACACATTGAAGGACTTTGGTTATTAGAATTAGAGAAAAAAATCTATAGACTGTTAAAATTTCCAAGATAGCAGGGAACGTAGAGGGCCTCAAGTCCAATTTTTCTACTTTGAACAGTAGCAAATGGAGATCCTATGAAGGAAATTGTCCTTGATTTCTCAGAAGCAGTTGCCAGGTCTCCACCCTAGCTGTCTAAGGCCTATAATTTTATAGAGGAATTTGGCACATTATTTTCTCCAGGCACTTAATTCCCTATTTCAAAAGGGGAAATCAGGCTCATAAATGGTTTCCCTATTGACATCTTTCAGTTTCTACAGTCATGACCTGGAAAGAATTGTCCAGTATTCAGTCAGGCTATTGAAACCTGGTCCATCTGGGTTTGGGTTTTCTCTTTACTCCACAAAAGTTTAATTGACTTTTAATACATTTGCTTAACTGTCATCATAACCAGGGAAGTCAGCTTGAAAGTCCATAGGCACATTAATTGAATATTGCTCATGATATAGCCATTTTTTAAGGAGGTATACTTATTTTACTTGGCTGGTAAAAGGGAAAAAAAAAAAAAAAAACTAGACAGGAAGGTGCCTTAGTGTCTGTGCTTCTAAGTTGCAGCCGGAGGGCAGCAGTACTGTATACCCCAACCTGTTATACTGGTTTGCTGTGCAGGTTTACTTCTGTGGTGGAAAAATACCTCTGCATTCATCATCCTAAACCGTGCCTGTGAGTGTCTTGAAATCTTTCTAAAACTCCAAAGAAGAAAAACCAGTCTGGGAGTCTCCCCAGCCTGTAGACATTTAACAACATTTTCAATCCAGAGAAGTGCAATGAGCTCTTGTTTCAGGAGGAGGAAGACCTTCGCTAGCTCAAAGGGATAGGTTGGAATCTCTTGGAGAACTGAGACATTTTGAAGCTACTATTTAGATATTGAGGTAGCAGGGCATTTTGGAGTTGAAACTCTGCTGGAGAGCTCTTCTCTAAGGACAAAACCAAGTTTATTTGGAGCAAGTAAAATTGCAGGGAATATTAAGGTGTGAAATTCCATGTGAGTCGACCTAAATGTCAACGGCGCACGTGAGGATGGCTTGGGGACTTTCCCCAGGTGTAAGACAGAGTCCTTGGAACAGGCAAATGAGGTTCAGAGATGAACTCGGACATAATATAAAAGAAATTGTTCATGAAAATAATATAACAAAGCTTGAGGAGGTCTTTTTTACTTGTCTTTCTAAATAGAAATAGGACCTTCCCCCAGTAGAAGTAAAATAGCAAGTGATACACTTGCATGGAACATGAGACAAAGGTGGTTAGAAACATGGTTCTTAGTTGAAACTTGCAGCTGAGGAAAAGCCAGTTCTCTAGCAATTTGAAATGTATAGTTTGTTTCTGCACTTTTTAAATGGTCTGAAAAGCAGAGTTTAATTCCCTTTGATTTAAATTATATTTTATAACACTGAAATTGTTTTAAAGGGAAACGTTTTAAGTTTCAATTAAAATCACTATAAAATCTTGAAGAAAAGGTAATGCATAACTGCAGGATGACTTGATTGTTTAAACATTATTATTAATAATGCAATTAAAATTTTTTCATATAGTTAAAAGGTTGGATTTATCTTTGAATCTGCTTTCTTTTTCTTAAAGAAAAGAAACAAAGAGAACAGTAATAATTTGATGATTATACATGTACAGACACCATATAATTATTGCATTGTATGTCTTATTCTCTAGATTTTGGAAAGAGTTTAAACAAATTTAGCTGAGTAAGACAGTAAGACAACTTTTGTATTACAGGGTTTTTTTTTGGGGGGGTGGATTATTAACTAAGCATGTACTTGACTTATTATTGGAAGGTATTACACTTGATACCTAAGTGAAGGAAAAATAGGCAACTGAGAAAATTGGAAAAAGAATGTGATTAGATTGAAAACACTTTAAAAGGCATTGAGCTTTGGCTGATCCCTTGAGCTTCTAACCTCTCTTTAGGAAAAGTATGTGTAAATAGTTTTATTTGACAGACCTATTTTGTTGCTCTGTTGATGTCTAACAATCCCCACAGTTGGACACTTTGGAAGGTACATTTATAAGTTCCTTTATCATTTACATCAAAATGCAATCTATGTGTCTTTTTTAAACCCCTAATCATTGTATTGTAAGCTGTGTATTGTGTACTAAAAAGATTGAGTGTGACTTAGAGGGTAGGTATAAAATCCTACCTACTGAAAAAAGCTCTAAAGACAAATGCTTTGGAAAAGTCAACTACTGAATTTAATGTGATTCATATAAACATGCAAAAGGTGTGCACATTAAACAAAATCAATTTGCTGTGTGACTTCAGACAGTTCTTTTGAGAACTGACTAAACTCTTGAAACCTTTCCATTTCTGTGATTCTTTTGTTTTCTCAAAAATGTGTTCCTTTGAAAACAGTGCATGAGAAACAGAGAGGATTGAAGTGTTACCTTGTTTTATTTTCTTCTTTGTTTATAGACCTTTAATGCAATCACAGACAAGTCCCATCTTCCCTTTAACTATTGATAAATCCTGCAAAAATTTTCATCACATCCATATTTCTTGGTGGCAGATTTCAGAGGTGGGTAAATAAATCTGGCCAAAAAAAAGTACAACAACAGAAAGTTGCTTCCACTCTTACCAATTCTTGGTGATATGTATTGTTATATTTTTCTTGGCTATTATAAATACAAACATATTTAAAAAATTATAGCGAAAGCTAGGAATTTAGAAAGAATTTCATAGAGGAGATACAATGTAAAATGACACTGGCAGGTTTGGTAAAGTAGAATAAGTGACCAGAGTGAAAAAAGTCTTTCCTGACAAAATTAACAGTAGGGAATAGACATAGAAACTGATTCTATCTAAGTATTCACTTGGTTTATTCTCCTCTCTCTCTCTCTCTTTAAAAAAATATGTTTCAGTAAACATATTTTTAATTATGAGAATTTAGAGATAGAGGAAGGGAGAAAGAAACATTGATGTGAGAGAGAAATATCAATTGATTGTCTCTCATCTGCTCCCCGACCGAGGATAGAGTCCACAATTTACCCATGTGCCTGACCAGAAATTGAACCCCCAACCTTTTGGTGTGCAAGATGATGCTCCAACCAGCTGAGCCACACTGGCTAGGGCTCCTCTTTTATTGAAAATGAAAATAATTATCTAAGAATTCCTACTTTGAAATAGGCTACAAATTAGTAAGCATAAGAGAATATGAAGTTAAAGCAATATAACAGTCAAAATTTGTATACAAAATATATGCCAGGACATTGTAAACAGCTACCTAACAAGTCACAGATTTGCTTGCAATCTTCATAGCAGCCAAAGGAAAGTAAAAAATTGGTTTTAAAATGTGTGGTGTTCAAATGATATGCAAATGCATCAGTTATTAAAGAGGTGCATAGATTTCTCCATTAGACATGGCAATAGAAATCAGAATAATTTCTGTAGGTCACAGGAAACAGGCTTAACCAGAAGAGAGGGTTTTGATTAGGTAACCCTGAGAAATAAAGTTTAAAAAGATACAGAGGTAAAGAAAATAGTATCATTTAACTCATATCAGAATCCTGACACGGGCAATTTTCTTTGAGCTCCATGTGCTGGTACACCAGCCTACCAGACATGTGTCAGAAAAAAATCATACAGAAAAATTTTAAACATAAATCTGAAATTAACAAAAAGGTAAATAAAACAAAAGAGTAATTAAGAAATATAAACAATGAAATTGAAATAGTCACATGATTGAAATATTCACAGTACTAACATTTCAGGATATAAAATAGGACATTTTGAAAGTTAGGTGCTATATATATTTTATAAGCCTATGCTATTACTCAATTGCCTCCCCTCCTCTGGAGGTTCTACGGATTTTACACATGCGTGTTACATTCATTTTGGTCACTGAAGCATTTAGTGTAGTCGCTGTGGCAGGTTTGGTTAGGGAAGGGGGAAGTAGGCAGGGCCAGGACAAAGAGTGAGAGTGAAAATAGCACATTGGTATTGATAATATTCATATTTTATTTTAAACCTACTTTAGAGACTTCTAAATTCCAGGTAGTGTGAGGTAATGGTGTTGCCTTATGTTTTTATTTTGGACAAAGTTCAATAGGGATTTGGGAGGAAAAAAGAAAAAATTTAGTAAGAAAATCATAATGTTTTCATTCTTGAGTTGGAGTTCTCATCAGTTTTAGGTTCATATTTTACATTCTTTTTAGTCTAGCATTTAACCTTTATGGATTTCTTTTACACATCATCATTTTTTAATACATTAGACAACTTATAATATTGCTTATATTTTTAGGAATAATTAATAAATCGTATTTATCAAAACACTTTTATGTGACTCAAAAACATAATTCACAATAACATTAGTATTTAGTTAATAGAATCTTTTTCACATGAAATTCACATTTACCTACATTGGTTAATTAGTAAAAAATTTTATCTGCATAATCACATTAATAAAAAGGAGAAATGACTAGTGTTCATTGGGTACTAATTCTAAGCAGAACCTTATTAAGCTTGTCAAAATCTCACAGCTACCTTGGCCTTCTCCCTTCCTCCCACAAACACACCATCTGATTCTCTCCTATGACCTCTATGTGCTGGTAGTTTCTGATGAACTTCCTCTGGCTTGTTCGTTTATTGTCATCCAATCATCAGATCAAGTATCATCTTAGGGATACCTTCCTTAGACTCTCAAACTAAAGCAGCCAGTCTCTATCTTAAGGCCTGATTTTATTTCTTTTAATATCGTAGCATGAGTCATTTTTGTATATTTGTTTATTGCCTATATCCCTGACATAAAATATTCTCTCTCTGAGATGAAAGACCATAGCTGACTTGTTTATTACTGTATTTCTAGTGCCCAGAACCATAACTAAAACATAGTATATTTTAAGTATAATTGTAATATACTCAGAAAAAAGAAACCAAATATAAAATGCAATTTACATTTATTCCAACATGAAAATTAGTTGAGCATAATAAAGTAGCAGTCATTTAACATGGTAAATACAGAACATAATAAAACAAGATGCCTTAACTAAAAAGAAATTGGTTAATAAAAATGTCTGAAAATTGAAGGAGACCTTTTTCTAGCATACATAATTGACATAAAGTATTCTATGAGATTAGGAACAATGTGTTGTCTTTCAAAATTAGAAACTGTATTCCTCCTCATTCCCTCACGGCCCGTGTTGCAGTGACTTTCGCGGGGGTTACTTAGATGTGCTTTCAACCAGTCTAGGTATGAAATAGTGATGATGGTGGTGGTGGTGGTGACAGAAAAAACATTTGTTAAGTGTTTACTAGGTGCCTGGGGCTGTTCTAAGTGCTCAACATAGATTATTTATTTATTCTTCACAACCACCCAATGAGGTGTGTATGCTCATTGAATATAAATATAAATAATTACATGACCATATCTTCCTTATAGAAAGAAAGTTACCTTCATGTTCCATTGGAAATTCATCTTCCTCTTCATCTGTCATCACATAGTGATGGCAAACTGAGTTTATTTGACAAAATGTTAAATTTGAGAGGTGCTTAAGGTTAAATTTGTGTTCATACCAAGCGTGGAAAGGGGAAGGGGTTGAAAAAACTACGTATCTGGCTCAAGTGACTGAGAGAAAAGTACTTTTAACTGATTTAAGGGATGGGGAACAGCTTATAGGTGAGAAACGCAATGAGGCTGCTTTAAATAAAATTATTTTAAACTCTAAATCTTATATATTGATGAAAATGTTCAGTATTTAATATGCAAAAATGAAACTAGGCCGTGGGAGGGAAAACTAGGATGAAATTAAAGCATTGGAAATTATTAAATTTCCAATTTGACCTTTATGGACCTAGATGACATTGTGGATAGTTGAGATTATACAAAGATAGATAGATGTTAAAGTGAGACGAGGAGAAGACTGATGACGGAGTCTAGAAAATACTAACATCCAAAGTCTGAACAGAAGTGAAAGAAGCTGATATGGCGGCACGGTGAGGAGAGAAGATACAGATGACAGGGTTTGTGGGGAAATGCATACTGGGGATTTGTATATAAAAAAGTGAGGAACATTAAATGAAAGAAAATGGAGTAGCTAGGATTTCAATATTAAATGAAATGAAATGAATTTGGCGATTCTGTAATGAAGGTAAGACAAGAGAAAGAAACAATTTGAGAATTATCAGGAATGTGGTGAAGAGAGAAGACAAAATTACAAAGTCAAGCTATAAGAAGCCCGAACTCGTAGAAGTTCCATAATAGTGCCGTGGGCAATGACCACGGTGAACACCGTCAGGGAGCAGGAAAAGAAGATGAATGAACAAAGGAGGTAGTAACAGCACAACAGTTCCACGAGGTGTGTATAATTTTTAGTTTTCACAAATGGAGAAACAGTGTCAGTGAAGGAGAGGATGAAGGTGCTAAAATAAAAGGAGTGTCTGATGAAGAGGACTTGGGTCATTAGAGTAATCTTATTGTTTTTTTACTTTATTTTTAAAAATGATTTTATTTATTTATTTTTAGTTAGAGGGGAAGGGAGGGAGAAAGAGAGAGAGAGAAACATCAGTGTGTGGTTGCCTCTCATGTTCCCCCTACTGGGGACCTGACCCACAACCCAGCCATGTGCCCTGACTGGGAATCAAACCAGCGACACTTTGGTTCACAGTCCTTTGCTCAGTCCAGTGAACCACACCAGCCAGGGCCAGTACAGTAATTTTAAAGAACAGGAGAACAACTTTCTGGAAGAATAAGGAAGAATAAGACGAGTGAGTGCAATGAGAGAGTCACTCAGTTCCAGAGAAGAGTAAGAGATAGGGAACCTGCCAAATGGCCTGCATCTTTGCAGTAAAGGATGATTTCATCCAGCCAAGAGTTAGGGTGGAGTTGTGTGTGGGATGCTGAATTCATGAAAGATAAATGGAAGGATTGACCAGAAGCAGCCTCAGTGAAGTTAGAAGATAGTGTCTGTTAATGTGGAAAAACTAACAGGAATACAATGTAGGCTGATTATTGGCAACTTTCATAGAGACCTGATTAAGTTTGTGTGTGAGTAAGTAAGTACATGTCATGGTGCATGCAGGTGTGTGTCACTGGCTTGTCTATAGATTTAGTTAGATCTTGTTATTCTGGAATATTTCAGATTTAACATGTAGTACTACCCAATAAGCCTATTTCAGCTGTTATCTTCACATTGCATGCCACTTGATTATAGACAAAACTCCTAGAAGGGAGTGTACATTTTATTACAAATTCATCCAGCTTTTGAAAAATAATGGAACACCCAGCCTTCTCCATTGCCACTAAGCTTCTATAGGGGTATCTTCTCTTCTGTATAACATTAGAACAAAGCTCATGTATACCACTGGCCATACAGAATGAGTGGGACAGGTCTATGAGTCTTCAGGAGTGGGGTTGCACTTCATTTGACTCTGAAAAGAGCAAAACAAGATTTGGATCAATGTTTGTCCACTCAAAAATTTCAAGGCCTTTGGATAATTAGTGATTCACATTAGGGTTTCCGTGATTGTGTTTTTATTTTTAATAATGAAAAGAACAACTAATATAATTGGGCATTTAGTAAATACAAATAAGGGGTAATGCTAGTATTTAAATCTAGGGCATATCTGACTTTATTGTTAATTAACCTCCATTTCCCAGGTGTACCATTTTAAAAGAGTGACCTAAAAAAAAAAAAAAAAAGACTCTTCAAATAGCATTCCAAATACTTATCATTTATATCCATACACAAAAATCAGTGACTGTTAATATTTTATTCACAACTCATTCCATAACTGATATATCTGCTTTTCTATGGATGTTGTGGTTTACAAACACTGACAAAACTTCATGTGTGCACTACTGTTTTCTGTTTGGGTACATCATGAATTCTCTCATCCTGCCTACCCTCACATTCTTATGATATTTTCATCACACACACACCTGGGCACTTTTATTGAAGGTGATAAAGCTCTGAAGGAATAGTTTGCAGTAAATGGGTTCTACTAAAGACAAGAATGTTTTGAAAATTAACCTTGAGTTTGAAGTTTCAGGTGACCACAAACTGATATATAGCAATATAGATTTACCTCAACAAAACACACTTCAAAGAGGTTTTTAAACAATAGATATTTTGCTTATGCAGAGGATATTTCCTCTTCAGTGTTTATAATTTAACAAATTATATGTAAAAGCCATAAACTCCTTTATATCATCCATAAACAAAATAAAAAATGTTATACCACATAACTTTGACTTAGTCAATAATTCTAGGCTTAGCCTTAGGGTTTGAAGAGAAAATCATTCTTGTTACACATTTTAATTATACTATAAACTTTGGGAAATAGCTATTGATCTTCAGCATCTGGCATCAGGAAGTTGTTGCTCTCCTGTTCTGTAGCCAGTGAAAGTGTGCCATGCAGACTAAAAATGAGGAATTACAAAGGAATCAAAGGGAGTAGATGCACAGTAAAGGGCATTTTATTTGGTTAAATCTGCGTAACTTAAAAGTTAGGAAACTTAAAGATTATCTCCTATGCACAACTTTCTGCTGGAAACAAGGATCACATATTTTAGTTAAGAAATATATTACCCTGTTTTAAGAAAAAGCTATTATCTAATGGTTTTGCTTATCTCTAATATTTTAATACAAAAAAAGAGTGCCTAATTAAGAACCTTTTTTAACTTACATATTTAAGGCTCTACAAAGCTTATATAGAGTGATGAACATTGTGATTATAATTTTAGAAGTAATTATTTCACAGATTTTTATCTTTGAATCAATAAAATATGTAGAAACATCCATTCTGTTAAAATTAAACATATCTAACATCTATGAGGATTATGATGATGAAGATTAAGAAGAGAATAGTTACCAGTGCCAATTCAATGCCAACAGGTATCCCCAATTTGGAGTGCGGTAAAGAAGAAAGCTTTATAGCTCAGTTGTGATACAGCACGGCTGTGAGGCAGTCCTAGGAACAGGCTCCTATCTGGCTAGACAACTTGGCCAGGGAAACGTAGTTTTTGGTGGGAAGAGAGAGTGTGCTCTCGGAGCCAGAGGGGAGCTGACTTACACAGACAACCAGAAAGTCCCAGCCCCTAGTCACCCAGTGGTCCACCTCTTGCAAATGAGGACTCCAAATCTCCGCAGTATGATTGTTCCAAAGGCACTATCTTTATGGTCAGAATGGAGCTACTCTGGTCCGTTAAGAAGCTCACGGGGATATAGCTACGCAGTTCTGATTGGATGGGGCTTTAAGCATTGGTCTTATTGGTTGAAATGGGATTCCAGAAGCTCCTTTATGAGAGCTGGCTCAAATGGAGGCAACCAAGTGCAGGCAGACAGTCCAGTGCTGGCTTCTCCCTGCAGTGCAGTGTGAGTAAGAAGCCCTTGTGCAGAAAGCGCTGCTAGGTTCTGCTTTCTATAAGGTGAGCCCAGTTAGCCATCAGAAGCCCTTCTTAGCAGGTACCTCCCCCACCAGAAGGTTTTATATATGTATATATAATTTTTTTCCTAAATTCTCTGATAAAACATCCTGTAATATTTCCTCTTGAATTTCAAAATCTAATTAAAAGCATGATCATTTAATTTTGAGATTATGCTGTCTTGTTTGTTCAGTTTGGGGGCTTCAGTATGTTTATGACCCCAAGTATTAAAGTTGCTATATTGAGAGCATCAGCAGGGAATCAGTATTGACTTTATTGCCGCAGGACACCCGCTACCTCCTCACACTGGGAACTAATGAGTAGTAACCATCACTCATTTCTTCCCTACCCCTTTCCTCCTAACCTACAATGTAATTAAATCCATTTGTTAAGGAATGTGTTAACCATTCCATGCACATAATTCCCTCAATAGTGGGTCCAGATGCAGTGGTTTGCACAAATCAATTAAATTTAATTTTATGTGAAAACTGAAACTCAAAATATGATTTTTGAAACATAATAGACAAGTCTGTATTTCTTTATAAAGAAAAATGTGATGTTCTCCTATTATGCTTTAATTTTGGTGCTGCCACTTACATTTCTTTGTAACTTTTGCATATATCCTGAATATAATCTGGGAAAGACAGGTTATAGGGTCCATTTTTAGGCATACCGGGCATAAGCAAAAATTTCATATCAGATTTTAATTTTGTTTTCATCTTAAACATTGAAAGAGAAGCTATTGATAGGTGCAGCTTATCTCTCAACCACATTATAACTTTCTGCAATGATATATATTGAGAATTATGCAAAATAAGGTGCTTTAGTCAGTTTAGTGCTTCTGAACAAACATTAGTCATGGGATTTAGGTATTTTACAAAATTTTATGTTTTAAAAGGAGGGATAGGAAGGTTACTATATACAATGTACTGGTCCTGGAAATTTTATTTGTCACCTCATTTCATTCTCACAACAATATGTAAAGTTATGACCAGCTCTGTAGTTACCCTATGTGTGCAAGTCATGTTGCCAGGAAGCAACTCAGTGTAAAGAGGGAAGTTTAAGCAAAGAAGTGATATTCAATTCTTCCTTTTATTGTTTTTAATTTTACTTTATTCTTGTTCTTTCTGTTACAGTTGTCCCAATTTTTCTCCCTTTGCCCTTCTCCACCCTGTCCCATCCCCTGATCCCACCGTCCATCCCCACCCTGTTGTCCATGTCCATGGGTCATTCATACATGTTCTTTATGAAAAGTTCTGCAATTCAATACTTGGAAAAGTTATTTTGGAAAGAAGAAAGTTGTACAAGGAATGTTGGCATGACTAGCATGTTTGGAGAATTTCAAACTAGTTTATAATATGAGCCCAATGAACATTAGTTACTGTAGTTCTGACCTTGTTTCTCTAGGCTTACATAAAATTGATTACAGTTGAGGTTTACAGCTAGTTAAATTTTAAACTAAGTGGAAGATAGTATTCTGTTTTTACTTCATCTCAGCACATGTGTAACTATATAGTCGAGGCATTCTAGAAGTGGAGAGGTTGATACCAAGGGATAAATATGTTCTTAAAATGAATTGGGTGACATCTGATTTTTTTCCAATCATGAATTTTGACAAACCAGGCTCTCTGTCCTCTAGCAGCTGAATGAGTTGTATAGCAATAAAAAAATTACATCACCCAAGACAGATGCTTATTGTATCTATACATATAAATAGGACATATATATTTCTATTTAAGTAGCAAAAAAATACTTTGCATTGTAATGTACTTCATTTACATAGACCCCACTCAAGGTTATTTTTCCTTGAACACTCACCTTCCCAATGATGCTTTTATATCCATGTATATTATCCTCACACCCAAGAACCCTTGGTAAAATCTCTTAAGGCGAATACTTGCCATGACATGTCATTCACATAAAATGACTGCAGTTATATCACACATGTTTTGTCAACCTGAACATTCTTAATTGCTTTGCTGTGCACCTACTGCAATGCAACCTGCCAACTGGGCAGGGAACAGGGCCTGGAAATCCCCATGCTGCCTCTGTGTCCCCCATGCGAGTACTTTAACTTGGCACATTAAATATGGGTAGGAGAGACTGAGGTCAAGAAGCATTGATATTCTGTTCTCACATAAGAGCAAATTCTTGAAGAAAACTGGGCCTTCCCACAAAAGCAGCTCACCTGAACTGTGGCTAACATGTCTGAAACATGCACATGGTTCATGTATGATCTGGCATCCACCTCTCCACCTCTAGGATGCCTGACTTCTTTCATGTGTGTTGCTGCCTTGATCACTAATTTTTAGAAATAATCAAAAGCTAGAGTGAAAAAGTAGATTGTAAGTGATAAATAAAATACTTGTTTACCATGTACACTCATGCAAACATTTGGTTAGAAACTCAAGAGAAACATGAACATTTTCATGGATCACCTTTTTATGGGTTACCAGTTGGCAGACCCAAAATTAAGGAGTTTTGTTTTCATGTACATTTTTTAAAAGAACACAGGGTAAATAGATTTTATCAGATTTTCAAGGAACTCATAAGGCAAGCAGCATTAAGAGGATTTTTAAATTTTTTTCTAATCAAAGTTGTATAATTAATTTTATATCCTGATATATCCCTGTTAGGACTTTTTAATTTTCCACCAGAGAAACAGAAATATGTTTTATTTTCTAAAAAAATAATCCTGGGTTCCTTAATTTATGGCTAAAGTAACTATAATTTGCGGTATAAAAATAGGAATAGCAAAAACTTTTCTGAACTTCTGATCAGCATTTAAAAGCAATCTCAAATTAAAGTAATATATTGCCAGTGAGGATTAATGTGGAGTGTTATTTCTATTTTTCATTTTGCATAGGTCATTAAAACTAAACATGAAAATGCTAGATAATATATTTCTAATATAGAGACAAATGCTTAGGAGAAATAAAAATGTCTATAGTTCTTATATTAATGCTTTAATTTTTAAAATTCCCTGTTAATAATCCACTTAAAAATGGATCAAAATTAAACCCTGTGATCTTTTATAAAAAAATATGCATATTCAGAGACTTGTACAAAAACCTAACAAAGATTTCAACTGGATTTATTTTTATTATGTAAGTTATAATGCATACTATACATTTTAATATAATCACATATTAATCAATAGGATAAGTAATCTTGAACTTTAGCAGAATGATACATTTTACACATAGAAAATTTGTTTTTTTTTATTATTGTATTGCAAAGGTAGGGAAGAATACTAATTAGTGTTGGGTTCCTATTCTAAGACTCCATCAGAGTAAGACAACAGGAAATGGGGCCCTTTGAAACAAGTGGAGCAGTTGAAGTTTGTTTTCGGTTTTATTCTTCTACTTGTTAGCTACATTTTCTTAGTAACATGGCTAACCACCCTCCAGTCCCTTTCCCCTTTGTCCCTCCCATCATATAACCTTCTTATAATACTTTGGCCTAAAATGATCCAGTAAAATTCTTCACAATAAATTGTTATATTTGTAATGGTGGAATTTCAAGCATAAGTGGGAGAAACATTGTTGTGTAACAACCTTTTATATCCTTCAGCAATACCACACAGATGACATCTGTAGAGATTTTTAAGGTCGAGAGGTCTTATTTCCCCTCTTCCTTAATTTTTCCTCATTCACTGGGCCATACCTGAAATTGCACAGCCTGAAAACCTATATAGCTAAATGATCCTATTGACTGTGTTAATGATTTATTATCTTCCTCTGTTTTATTTTTTATTGCACTTTAACAGCCATCACTGGGAGGAAGGCCCGAAGGAGAGGTAATTTGAACTACGGTGTTCTTAAAAGGACACTAATCTCATCATGGGGCCCCACCCTCATGCCCTTATCTAAAACTAATTACCTCCCAATTATCCCACCTCCCAGTACCATCAGATTGGGCATTTGGGTTTCAATTTAGGAATTTTGAAAGGACATACCTATTCAGCCCATCACATGTACCATTTGAACAAATGATTTAATGTTTTATCTTTCAGGTCCATTTTCATATATTTTGCATCTACGTAGATACTCTTTTCTCCACCAAACACTATATCTTGGTAATTCAGTGCAACAGGTAAACTCGTGAAGTTGATCAATGTACATATTCTTAGAGCTAAATTAAATTGACCCTTCCTTTCACAAATCAGCATGTGGGCGAAATAGAGATTTTATTAGTCTCTGCTCACATCTCAACTCTGCCAGTATTAGGCATGCAGAAAAAACCCCCTCACTACCCCCACCCACCCACAAACCCCCAAATGCAACAACAAAAATAAATATTTTAAATACAACCATTTAGTTCCAGGATTTTTTATTACCTTTCGACTTTTGTTGTTAGGGTTTGTTTTATGATACATACATTCTCCTTAGGTTAAAGAGCCATAACTTAGTGTCTGCAGGTTTCCTAAGTAAGGGTTTGAAAATATGTATTGTAGAATATAAATTACAGTTGTTATGTAGAATTGCAAGGGGGAACTACTAAGACCAATAGATAGTAGCTGCAAGGCAAGAGATTTTAGCTGAATATAAGGAAAGACGTTTAAAGATGATGTGCTTTTCTTCTTCATAAGGAAAAAATCGTATTATAAGATAGTGAACTCCTTATAAACGGATTTAGTTCAGTATAAGCTGAATTACCCATGGTTAGGGATAATATAAAGGAGACTCGCGATGTCACCATGATGGTATTTTAAGGCTCTTCTAAAACTGAGAGTGTTTTACACAAATGTAAACTTTTATATATACATTTGACATAAAATGAACTTAAAAAAGAATACAAAGCGACATATTGGACCCTTCAGATTTGGTCACTTTAGTATCTGATTTTGAAACATCTTTGCAATTAACCCTGGGTTAAATAATAAAGTGGTAACTCCATAGGCACAATTTAGTAAGATCTTAAAAAAAAATTCCATAAGTTACTTTGAGGTAAAAGTGTTTAAATAACACTTGAATTTAAGCATATAGTGAATTACTGATTGGCAAATTGAGAACTGAGATTAAAGATTTCTCTATATTAGCTATATATTAGTTAATGCAAAATTTTTTTTCTAACTCAGTCATTTTTTGCACCTTCCCCCACCCCCATCTCCTGCTATTTATCGAAGACAACATTTCTGATGTCTGACTCTCTATCTCATAATTAAGGTATCTCAGAAGACACCAAATTAAAAATGACCAGTTCAATGAAAGAGGAGCCATGTGTCTATTTTGTCCTTTTTATTAAAACATATAAAAAGAAAATTCAATGTGTCAATGTCATGCTTTCCTTAGGACTTTTGTGGCCTTCATCGTTTACATAAAATTCTGTATTATTGTCTTTTTTCAATCCCAGTGAGCACATTTAGCTAAAGTTATTTTATATAGCAATGCATCAGAAAGATTTTAAAGCTTTTCTAGCACAAGACAAGCCAAAATGACAGTGCGGGCTTTTGTTTTTGTTTTTTAATTTTTTGTTTTATAGAAGCATAAATAACCTTCCAGCATGCAAGTAGAGCTTTCAAGGTATTTTATGTATGTCCTTCTATATTTACTTTATTCATCCTTGTTAATGTGGCAAGCAGAATTAGTATTGTATTAACACCTTAACTATAGGTAGTTTTAATTGCTGGTAAAGAAGAAACCCAGTTTTGCTCCTTTGTCTTGTCAAAGCTAGATTTACTAGTTAATTCTCATTTACTGTAAATTAGTACCATACAGTCTCTGATCTAAAAGCAGAATTTGATTCTTATTTTTAATGACCTTGTCTTTAATACACACACACATAAGTGGCTTTTGGTTATGGCCTCATGATTCTCTTTAAAATTTTTTTTTCTCCTTGAGGTAAACAATTCATTCACAATTTTGAAATATGTATTATTTTCCTTCCCATATCACTTTAAAATTCCTATATATTAATTTTTTTAAATCTAACAATGTCTTCTGTATAATGACTTGCATTAAAAGATTTTGAAAATCTATATTTGTTAATACCAAGGGAATAATAGAATGATCACAATTTTCTTGGCCTTTCTTCTCATTCTACCAGCTACAGCCCCATTTTTCTTACTTCTTCATAGCAGAACTTTCTAAAGTAATAGTCCTTGATTGCTGCCTCCTATTTCTTTCCTTTTATTTTTTTTAAGCCCATGTTCCTGAGGCATTTGCTCAGACTGTCCATAAAAAGAACTCTTATCAAAGTCACTAATAACTTTTGCTTCTAAATCTGTTAGTAAATTTTTCATCTTCATCCTATTTAATCTGTTAGCATCATTGGACATTGTTGGTCACTCTGCCCTGGCCTTAGGAAACCACACTTTCTTGGTTTTCCCTGCTTTACTAAGTTGCTCCTTGTCAATCTCCTTTGTCAGTTCATTTACCAGCTCTTCTCTCTTCATGTTGGAGTGACCCAGGATCAGTGCTTGGTTCTCTTATTTGTCTTTCTATTCTCTTCAGTGATCACATGACAACTTCATGTTAAGGACTGTCAACCTTCCATTTCCACTCCTGACCATTCCCCTGAATTCTAGATACTGAATGGGCATCTCAAGTTATGCTATACTTCTGATACTCTCCTCCAAACATGCTTTGGTATTCTACATCCCAGTAGGAAGTAACTCCATTCTTCTTATTGCTCAACTTAAAAGATGAGAAAACATAAGACAAACATTAAAACCTCTTTTTTTCCACAGCCTACATTTAGTCCATTGGGAAATGCTGATATCTATGCCTTCAGAATACATCCAGAGTTTGACCGCTTCGCTTTACTTTCACTAATACCACTCTGGTCTCAATTACCATCATCTCTTGTTTGCAATATGTTATTACAGTAGTTCTTCCTTAGAAGGAATCTTCCAAAGCCCCCAGTAGATGCATGAAACAATGGGTAGCACAGAACTGTATATATGCTATGTCTTTTCCTATATGTACATACCTATGATAAAGTTTAATTTATAAATTAAACACAATAAGATATAATAACTAATAATAAAATAGGACAATAACAGTAAAAATCATGTGAATGAAGCATTACTAAGTAAAATGAGGGTTATTTGGACACAGCACTGCTATACTACAACAGTCTACCTGAAAAGCCAAATAGCTACTAAGTGACTATCAGTTGGGCAGTACATTCAGTGTGGATATGCTGGGCAAAGAGGCCAGTCATGTCCTGGGCAGGATGGAGCTAAGTGGTGTTAGATTTAACCACGCTACTCAGAAATGGCATACAATTTAAAACTTTTTAATTGTTTATTCCTAGAATTTTTAATTTAATCTTGTCTGATCACAGTCCACAGCAAGTAATTGAAACTGTGGAAAGCAAAATCATAGATAAGGAGGGACTACTGTTCTGTCATAACTGGTTTCTCCTTCTATTTTTGGACCCCTTACTTGTAATCCTCAACTCCCCCACACCAGCCGTCCTAGAATATGCCTGGCTCACTCCTGCGTTAGGGCTTTATGCTAACTCTCTCCTCTGCTTAAATTGTTCTTCTCATAGGTATTCACTTGGCTTAATTCCCTCACCTACTTTGTCTGTGTTCAATCATTACTTTATTAATTGGGCATGTTAGTTTCTGAGAACTGCTGTAACAAATTAGTATAAACTGAGTGGCTCAAAATAACAGAAATTTATTCTCTTTTAGTTCTAGGGGTCAGAAGTTTAAAATCTGTATGTTGTTAGGTGTTTTAGTCCATCCTGGTTTCTGTAGCAAAATAATGTGAACTAGCTGGTTGATAAACAGTAGGAAATTATTTTTCACAGCTCTGGAGGCTTGAAAGTCCAAGAGCAAGGCATGGACAGACCTCTTCTCTGCTGAGGGCTTGCTTTCTGATGCATGGACAGCTGTCGTCCTCAGGCTGGGTGCTCACATGGCAGAATGGGCAAAGGATTTCTCTGGGATCTCCTTTATAATGCAATGAATTTCATTCATGAAGGCTCCACCGTTCTGACCTAATCACTTCAAATTGCACACATTGAAATACAGTTATTATATTGGGGATTAGGGTACAAAATACGATGCTTAGGGGGACACAAACATTTGATCTATAGCTGATAGGGTTGATTCCTTCTGGAGTCTCTGAGAGAGAATCCATCCCATGCCTCTCTCCCGGACTCACATGTCTGCTGGCAATCCTTGGCATGCCTTGGCTTGTAGCTGCATAACTCAAATCTTTTCTGCCTTTTCATGGCCTTCCTCACTGTGTATTGTGCCATGTATAATGCGCACCCACGTTTTTGTGTGCATTACACGCAGGGTTATTATACCCATGGTACATAGTCATTATACCCATGTATAATGCCCATCCTTATTTTTCCCTCAAAAATTTGGGCAAAAAAGTTGTACATTATACATGGCAAAATTAAGTATGTCTCAAATCTCCCTCTGCCTTCCTCTTATAGGGTCATCTCTCATTAGATTAAGGGCTCTCCCTAAATCCAGGATGATCTCATTTCAAGATACTTAATTATACCTGCAAAGACTCTATTTTCAAATAAGGGCATAAACATAGGTGCCACGTGGACATATGTTTGTGGGAGGAGAGGAGCCATTACTTTATTTGGCATACCATGACCATCTGTTTAAAATTGAAATTCCCATTCCCTACCATAGTTTTTACATTAAGTTTACAAGCCCTTAAATAAAATCACTGGGGCTAGATTTTCTTTTTTTTGAAAAGTTCAAGAAGAATTGACATTAATTTTTCTCTAAACATTTTGTTGTTTTATTTATTTGTTCATCTCTTCATTTTTTTAATTGTTGTTCAAGTACAGTTGTCTCCATTCCCCCCCTCCCTCCCCCACCTCCATCTTTATTAATCTAGTGATCAGTGTCCTCACCGCTTAACTAAATACTAAAAGGGTGCTGCCTGAGCATACATAATTATTATTATATAAAAAATGGTTAATATCTTTATTCGTAGCCTACCATATATATTTCTCAAACTTACCCTTGCCATTTGTTTTCTGGGCTTACGTTAAAGAGCAGAATGACTCACATTCATCCATTCAAATGTTTTTGAGCACATTTCATTGTTCTCGGTGTGGATACAGGGTGAGCAGTACATATAGTACCTCTCGTCTCATGGAGATTACATTTTAATCAAACGTGACAGAAGGGAGACAGGTGACTAACAAATGAAACTACATAAGCATGAGGTTATATCAGCTGGTGATCAGTATTAATTAAGAAAAAATATAATAGGATTGTGGACACAAAGGAAGGGTATGGGAGTCTGACCTCTTTAGGAAACAATTGCCAGCTTGGATCTCTTAAAAGATGTAATATTTGACCTGAGCTCTAAATGACAGAAATAATGTAGCAATGTGAAGATCATGGGGAAAAAATGTTCCTAGCAGAGAAAATTGCAAGACCTAAGACAGTGAAACTTTTTAAGGAAGAAAAAGAATGTCAGGGAGTCTGGAATGTTGTGAACAAGGACAAAAGAGCTCTGAGACAATGAGGTGAAAGAGTAGACAGTGGCTAGGTAATAGAGGACTTTGCAACCTTGGACGTTTGGACCAGATCTTAAATATAATAGGAAGTCATTAGGAGGTTTAAAAAGTGAGGCAGTGACATGAGCAGATTTAGGTTTTGAAAAGACTACTCTGGCTTTGTGGGGAGAATGGCAGGAAAAAGGCAGTTTCTTATCACAGAAAGTTTGCCATGTTTGTAGTGTGACATGTAGTATGATGGAAAGCAGAGTGACCGGCTTTCATCTGTACCACTTGCTGGGATTCAGCCCTTAGCTTTTGGTCTATCACTTGGTAAGCATTAATAAATGTAACTATGGTCCTTAAATGAAACACAGAATTGACTTAAAAAAAAAAAAAAGAATGTACCCTGAACAAATGCCTGGCCAAATAGTTTTTAAATGATTTTAAATATGATGTTTCCAAGGTTATACACTCACCTTTGCAAAGAAGCACATGGAAATGAATTTAAATGGTTATTATAATAAACTTCAATTCAATACCTCAAATACTTGAGTGCTTAGCATGTGGAAATTGCGAAAATAAATCAAATATGAACATTTCCTTCAAGAAGCTTGTATTAAAACTTAAAGGCTCCAAAAAAAGGTCTATATGTGTTCGTGACTCTGAAAAATTTTGTTATCAATATTAACACTTATTTAGTCACAAAACTTTGCTTTGAATTACATTTTTAAAAAATGAGACATTTCACGTTTCCATGGTGCTTCTTTGTTCCATGTTTCCATCAGTAAATCTTTGACAAGTTTATTTCTGAGTGAGAATCCAGACCAGAACTACTGTCCTTTCCTCAATTTGCTTAATTTCCTTTATTTTATTTTTTAACAATATGTAATATTTATCTTTTTCTTTCTATAGTTCGCTTCTTTGGGGTTATTTTTCTACATAATGTTTTTGTTTTTACAAAAGACTCAAAAGGATACTCTCAGCTGCAATTGTGCTATTATGATCATTGTAATTTTCTATATCAAATTGTTGATTATCCTGTGTCTACATCAAAATTTTAGTTTCCTGTCCCTTCACTTCTTGCTTTCCATTTTATTTATGTAGTCTTGATTACTAAATCTATTTTACTTTATTGAACTATTTTTTAATATTCACATCTATTCTTTCAAGACTTACTGAGATTTGCATAGGGTTTATAACTAACAGTAATTATTTGCATTTTGTTTTTATGTTATTTCAATATCAAGCAATTTATACTTTTGTATTATGATGGTAATTTCCTTGGTTTTATTATTTTATCTCCCAAGTAGTTAGAGGGTAACTTTAAGTAATATAGTGAATAGAAATGTGTTTATCATATTTTGCATATATTACAAGTATACTCTGTTGCCTTCACACACAAATATGTTTTCTGAATAATAACCTTTTTTCCTCCAAAAGAACCTTAAAGACAATGCTCAATTGCTTTGTTGTATTTAGTGACAGAAACAAAATTTGAGTTAACTCTGATTTTTGTTTCATGCATAGATAATTGAAGGAATTTTTCTTCCCTCTTGAAATTTTAAAAATTCACTATGATATGTCTAGGTATTACTCTTCATTGTTTTATTTGGAGAGGAGAGACTTGGACATTTAAATTTGTACATTCAGGCTTTTCTTAAATTTAGAGTGTTGAGTCAATTGAATTTTGATTTTTTTAATTGTTTTTCTGAAATTTCTATTATAAATAGTAGGTTTGATCTTCTTGGATGACTTCTGGATCTCTAAGCAATTCTGTACATCATTGTTTTTTATCGTTTTTCTCTGCGAGTTCTGCAAGAATTTCTTGAGTTTGTCTTCTGGTTCCTTTACATGATTTTCTGTAGTATTCAATCTGCTGTTCACTGCGTGCATTACAATTTTAAATTCGAAAAGCATATTTTTATCTTATTTCTGATTGTGCATAATTATGATCATTTCAATTATTGCTTATTTTAATTTTTGAAGCAATATTTTCCTAATTTTTATTTTAACAGTCAATTATTTTTTTTCTCTTATTTCTTGATACATGCTAAATACTTCAGATACATCCAGTAGCCCTGACTCAGCCGACTATTCCTTTGCAGTCTCTTACACTGTAGAACCACCTCAAGCTTTTGGCTTTATTCAGCAAGTTTGGTCCAAGATCGGAGAATTACCTGCCTCACAATGCCTCTTTTTAGTTTCAGTGATGCAGAAAATGGGTGCAGACTTAAAACTCGGACATAAAAGTTTTATCTTTTTCATTGTTCTTTTGACTTTGACAGATTTCCTATGATGTCCCCTCTCTTCCTATTGTAATGAGTTTACTGTGTTAGAGACAAGATGATGCAGTGTCTGGTATTTCTATCATACCGCCAGTGGCCCTTTACTGCATTGTGGCATGTTGCCAGCCCCAGGGCAGGTTTTGCTTGCTGTAGACACTGGCATTCGAAATGATCTTTGGTACTTCCCTGAATAGCTGCTTCCAGGTGGAGCCAATCAGCAACAGTGAAAAATAGTCCATTTGTGTGGGGTCTGGTTGGTTCAAGCACTGGTTGTTCTCACCTCCAATTTCTTTGAGTGAAGGGGTTTTTGAGGAAATCAACCAGAGGCTACTCCACTTATTTTTCAGGAAGACTACTGTATTCAGAAGGTCTCGGAAGATTGACTCTCAATATCTTGTTTAGCCTACTTCTACTACTTTTGACAAGCTTTGATATGTCTGGCTTGGGAGTAGCACTGTTTCATGGTTTTGAGCTCACATATAAGGTTTCTTTTATTTTTATATACCCGCATTCATTTCTAATAGACATATGGGGCAGGGGAGAGTAGACACCTGTGCACAAACACAACATCTGGAAGTCTCAATTTGAATTAATTGTAGCAATATAAACACTCATTTTCAAATTAAAAATCTGGCAAGAGGAACAATAGTGTAATATAATCTGTTTGTATTAACATTACCATAGAATGACATTAAAATATTGAAGTATATGGATTAAGTCTAGGAAAGATTGTTTCTTTATGTTCAGGAATAGTTTCATGAAACCTAACAGCATCACACTTTTTCTCTCCTGAATTGTCAGTATGTTAATATTTAAATGATACCAAATGTAAAGACAATGATGACATTTAAAAATGTATTATCCGTGAATGCCTATTCTTCAAAGTTTAACTTCAGGCAAGAGTAACTGATGCCGTACGCACAGTGAGTGAGGATCACACATCTACAGTGCTTTGTGGTGAAGGTAATGCATCAAAAATGCATCCTTTCAGAATCTGACTGATTTTATTTAGTTTATCAGGACTCCATAGTATAGGCAGAATTATTAAAATTGTGTAGGAGTTATTTTTTCTTTTATGATTTATGATGATTATAAAGTATATTTTAGCTTATATTGCACAGAACCAAGTTTGTTTTCACTGATATTTTATTGTTAAATAAATATCATTAAATATTTATTAAGTCCAGTCAGCTGGCTGGATTTAAATTCAGATGCATGATGTTATGATGTAATACCAATTAGGCTGATATTTGAAGGCGTGATTGAGTCTGGACTGAGAAAAATGGTAGAGTCAAAAAGAGTAGAATGATAAAATAGGAAACTGCTCAAGTTGCTACAGTAAAGTGGCTACTGTTATCAGTGAGTACATTAGTTTTCATTTCAAAGATCGGACTTTCACTTCACTCAGAGTTGATCAAATACCTTCCGTCTTTGCTTCTTCCAAATTGCTGATATCTTGTTTTTATTTAGACAATATTGTAAATTTACCTTGGATGGTTACCAGTTGGGAGGGAGAAGTGAGAGAATGGGGGAAAAGTTGCAGGGATTAAGAAGTACAAATTGGTAGGTACAGAATAGGTAGGGGATGTTAAGAACAGTATAAGAAATGGAGAAACCAAAGAACTTATATGCATGACCCATGGATATGAACTAAGGAGGGGTTTGCTAGGAAATGGAGAACCCTGGGTGGAGGGGGACAAAGGGGAAAAATTGGGACAATTGTAATAGAATAATCGATAAAGTATGAGTATATTTAAAAAGAGAGAGAGAAAAGGGAGGGCTTCCTTCTCTAAGGATCAGACTCTAAGAGAAAACCTAGCATTTGAAGAATTTGAAGTAGTGACCCCTATCATTTGGGGCATTTATTTCCTCTTGCTTAATAACATTGGTATTCTGTGCCTATGTTCTATTGTCTAGCAGTAACTAGCATAATGGTGTAATTATATGGTTTGTTTTCTTGTAATAGGTTTCAAAACACTCTATCATTATGGTGCTGTTTGAATTGTGTTTACTTTATCAACATAAACATATAAATTGAGTCAAATTATTTGCTTGGTTAACTGCAAACCACAAGTTATTACAGTGTTGTCAGTTTCAAAATGTTATGTGACAGTAAAACCATTTGACTCCCTTTGTTCAGGTTTAAATCTCGAAAACTTTGTAATTACTTCCTATGGTATCTTAGATACAGCTTTTGGAGAAGCAGTAGATATATTCTATAGCACCATGCAAGGGCCTCACATAGCTATTTAAACCTGCTTTTGTAATTCCCATAGCAGCTTGTGGCTTATCTGTAATAGACAACTTTTGTTATTTTTTCTCTTTGCCTAAACATTAGGCCCTTAACAAATTTACTTTAAGAAAATTTCAAGTATTTGTGTTAAGAAGTTGCCACTCCTCATGATGTTTCTTTACTTTGAATTTTCAGTAGGCAAACTAATTACACTTTAAACTACTGCTAGTCTATTAGGTGGTAAAATCGCTTATAAAACTTGCTATCCTATAATCTCTTTGACTGTTTCTTTTTTTTCTTCTTCTTCTTCAGGGTTTTAAATAAAGACAAACAAAAGGATGTGGGATTTATATCTAGCATCTTCTAGCCACCTGATCCTTCCGCCTGCCTTTGACTTCCTGCCTCCTCTCCTGCTGGCCAGTCTTTGTTGGCCCTGTGTGTGCCCTTCCTTCTCTTGTCCGGCATCCTCGTCTCTCTGCCGCTAGTGAATGAAAAGGGCAAATCCAAAGTCAGATTTCTGGCATTCAGAGCCAGAGGATGCAAAATATTTATTTTATAAATCATGCCTTAAAGCTCATTGTATTAATAATCTACAAAGCATGACTGAATTACCTTGCATTTCTATGAATGAAGAAAAGAAAGCTCCTAGGAATTCAACTGATTCTTTTAATTATGTTTTTTTTATATTATTCTCTTCCTCTTCTGTAACTTTATTTATGTAAGATCATCATCCAGAGATTATATGTTAAGTCTGTCAAATAGGTATAAGGATGTTCTTCTAATGCTAAAGCAACTGTGAGAGAACTTTCTTTTTAATTTATTGCAAATGTAAAAGGAAGTCTCTCTGGGGACTGGCAGCCCAGGTATAGGTGTGTGCTATTTTGCCCTTAATGTTTCTGAAAGGAGGTGAACAGAGAGCAGCTCACTGTAGCATTCTCCCTACTAGTCCAGGCCATGGGTTCATGTTTGAGTTCAGCTAGAAATCATGAATGTCCCTAACGTATTATCTATATCATTACTGTCTGAAACATTGTCTATAAAAACTAAGAAAAAAAATTTAACATTCTATTGTAGTAAGTTAGTGAAGCAAGATATATAGGAGCAAGGAAAAAATGTTTTCTTTTATGTAGACATTCTTTAGTTGAAATTATAATCCATTTAGAAGTAGGAAGGGCATGTGGAAAATATAGAAAGAACATTTCAGAATGTAGACATGATGTGAATAAAAGCAGACAAATGTGGAAGAGGACAGTGGTTAAGGAAATGAAGAATTGTCCAGCGTGGCTGAAACTAATTGCCTGGGAGGGAGTGGCTAAGAAAAGGAAACAAAAATTGTGAAAACCTTTATATGCCACAGTGGCCTTGCTAGAGTGTATGTAATATCAGATTGTGTTTGTTAATACATCATTCAGCAGGTAATATGGTGATATATTAACTAGCTCCTGCTTTATTGTGACTCAGTGAACAATAATTACTCAGTAAATATAAGAGAATCATACACAGATTCGTATCTTTATATGTAAAAAATCAACCACTTGAAGAATTCAGATGTTCAAGAAGTGTTTCTTGACCATTACTTAAATGATGCTATTACTTGGAGATACTAAGACATAAAATTAATATATACATATGGTCTGTCCAGAAGGCATCCGGCCATGTAATATGAAAATAGAAATATTTATTGAAGAAGATACAAGATACAAGAAACATTGTACATAGAACAATGATGCCTCAGTCCCTTTCAAAGTAGGCACCTTGGGACCTCACACAGTTTTCTCAGTCACCATCAGCTGATCCTTCGTATTTTCCCGAATCTCATCCATGGTCTGAAATCTCTTCTCTTTCAAAGGTGATTTTAGTTTTAGAAAAAGCCAGAAGTCACAGGGCACAAAATCTGGGCTATAGGGGGGCTGAGTCACCTGGGTGATTTGATGTTTTGCCAAAAAACTCTACAGAGAGGTGATGCATGAGTGGGAATGTTGTCGTGATGAAGCTTTGCCCACAGTTGTGGCCTTCTGAATCATCCCAGTAGTTTCCAGATTACTGTTCAAGCTTAATACAAAATTTGTTGCAGATCCATTGCTCTACTCACTCAGTCATTTTGAATGTGTCGGCCACAGAATACACATGCTCACTCAACAGCGTCTACCGCCCCCACTGAGCAACACAGTGAAATTGTCATTGTTCACAGATATGCATTCCAGTCCACTCTCCTTGGCTGTCAGGTTCCATGGATGTGCTGCAAACTCTTCTCATTATATTAACAATGGCTAGACTTTTTCTGCACAGACCTCATGTATATATTTTTATTATCATAAGAATGTCTCCATTAAGTAGAGATATTAAACTGCTGGGAAAAACTAGTAAATAGAAACTAGAAATACTATAAATAAATTCCATCATACAACCAATTAGAGTTTTACTAAAAAATTCAAGGTCAACTTCAATATAAATAACTCTTATAATAGTTCAATTTTGGGGGAAAATACTAATGTTAATAACTATTTCTAATAAAATTCAGTAAGTAAAATAAGTTTTTGGTATGCTAAGGTACACACTAAAGCCTCAACCAATGTTAAATCTATGAAGATATTACACAGAAAGGATAAGAATTAAACTAGGATGCCCACTATCACTATTAATAATAAATATTGTTTTATAGATTTTATTAAGAAAAAATAGGATATGAAAAATGAATATCCTGTATTACAATAGAATATATAAAAGGATGATTATTTGCATGTAACATAATTTTTTCCTAGAGAGTTCAAAGGTACATGCTTAATTGACCAGAAAAGGACAATATCTACATAATAGAAATTCAAACCTATTTCTGTTAATGAAAACTTTTTGCTAAAAAAGCTCTACTTAGAAACAACAGAAAAGCTAACAATTTAGAAATAAGCAGTAAGATATGTGCAGGTCTTTTAAATAAGAATGTAAAAACCAATTTTATATATTTAAATTCAATCAAAATGGCAAAAGTTATTTAAAAGTTTGGGAAAAATTAAAGCAAAACAAAGACAGCACACAGTACTCTTAAAGCAAATGCTAAAGAAAAAAAATAATATTGAGGACAGAACTAGTTCTACCAGGTATTAAAGAATTTACAAAGCAACAACAGTTAATATATTATTTAAGTGACAGAAAAACAGTCATATTAGTAGAATCTAATAAAATACCCAGATTAGATACTGTTATTTATCAAATGGACATAGGAGAATTTCAAAATTGTTTAGATATTTTGGAATTACAATTTTAATTCATAGATTAGCAAAATAATTCCAGTTTCATTAAGGAAGAAGTATATTTTTTAATCTGCAAGAAGTAGAAAATAAAATATGAGTAAAATAGCATATTTACTTACCAAATCACCAACTAAATGCAATACAATACACCAGTGGTAGTTAGGATAAACAAAACAGCACACATTTCTGGAAAGAATATGAATTCATATATGTATTTTGGAAGGCAATTTTACAATGCACATTAAAAACCTTAAACTTGTGTGTTAATATTAACAAGAAACTTCTGATAATCTAATAAAAAATTCTAATTCAGGAATAAACTTTCATCTATAGGATATTATTTTTATACCACAGAATTATAAAGTGTAAAATTTAAATATTGCATAATACATACTTTCAAATAAGTTAAAAATCTTAGAAATTAAGCTGAAAGAAATATAATTAAATTTAACAGAGATTACATCTGTAGCGAAATCATTGGCTATTTTTTAATTACATAAAATTTTTGTATGTGTGTTAAATGTATGTTACTTTTAACACCAGGAAAATTTTTACTAGAACTGTCAAAAAATTAAATGCAATAGAAATGTACTTCGAATTTATGGAGGGTGTAGGATGGCTAAAGAAATAACCTTTAAAGCCAGAAGTAATATAAGAAGTCATTAGCAAAAGAAATACAGGCTAAAAATAAATTTTGAATTCTGAGAATGTAAAAAGAAGATAGCCATGTGGCTAAAACATTTACTATATATGACAAAGGGCTTAATATGTATAAGAAATTAATGTGTTCTCAAAAATATCATGGAAAATGTGCTAAGTACACTACTAACAAATACATAAAGGTCATGAACACATGATTCACAGAGGGGAAAATACAGGGAGTAAGAAAAGAACATGTATCCTTCATCTTGGTTTATAATCAAACAAATGCAAATTACAACAGCAAGAAAGTATCATTTTTTAATATATTTTAAGAAAGCAAAACACTATGAAACCCAATACTGGCAAGAGTATGTGGGTATACATTGATGATGAATTAATTACAATCAGGACAGTCTTTTGCTAGCAATTTGGGACCCACATTAATGACTTAAATATCTTGTACTTTTTGACCCAATAATCCCAGTATTAGGAATCTTAATATCTTTGCTCTGAAAAGAAATGTTAAAATTACTCCTTTTATTTTCTTTTAAGGGAAAAAAAAGAGAGTTTGATTCCATGTAATTTTTTTTTTTCTTTTTGCATTTCCAGTTAAGACCATTTTGTTTCTGTGGTAGAGTAGCAGGGCTCTAAGATTAACAATATACAGGCACCAGGGATATAAAAAATTTTGAAAAAACTTGGGGACTTGGTTATTATTCAAAATCACTGTTTTGTTTAGTTTCTGGAACTTCCTAGAACTGTGAGTCCAATCTTCTACCCTAATTTTCCATTTTCATTTCTGAGTGTATCCTCCCAAATGAATTAAGCTTTTGTGACAGTTGCCTAAATCTATGGTCCTTGAGACAATACTAATTAGCACCAAAATCTTGTTTATAATTTTGGGACAAGATGAGATTATATATTTAAAATTTAATGTTAGTTTTTTCACTTATCACTGTCCTTCACTTTCTTAACACATCAAAATTATAGGCTCTCCTACACCCAAGGGTATAATTCAAGATCATGTCCAAAGTTGTCTTATGAGTCTCACAGAGGGGAATATATGTTAATATCTGGAAGGTATATATATCAAACACAGGGTTAACATTTTTAAAAAGTTGAGCAAATTTCAAAAGGCAATTTGAAAAGCATACTAATACATTTCAAAATTAATATTATCGGTTTAGTAAACACAGGGTGTTTCTTTGGTGATATAAAGATATACTCTATATATGCAGAGTTTTAGATATAGATATAAATATAGATATTGATATAAATACAGATCACATCCTCTATTTGTTCTCATTAGTTTATGACTCTTGAAAAATTTCATAAATTTCATATTTCTCAGCTTTCTTATCTGTAAATTAGAAATAATAAAATTATCTACCTGTATTACATTAAGGGTATTTAATGAGGTAATATACAAAAAATCCTTGAAAGAGCTTCTGGCAAACAAAAGGGCTAAGTAAATATCAGCTATTATTATAATTATTATTATTTTTTGATTGCCATGATATGTTAACTTTTTTTGTTTACTAAAAACCTTACATTATAGAAGTTTGTTGCATTATCACCTAAAGCATTCCTTGGGATAGAATAATGCATTTTTTTCTTAGAAAATTTATTTATTTTTAAAGAGAGGGAAAGGGAGGGAGGAAGAGGGGGAGAGAAACATAGATGTGAGAGAGAAATATTGACAGGCTGCCCCTCGCATTTGCCCCAGACAAGAACTGAACCCACAACCCAGCCATGTGCCCCATCTGGGAATCAAACCAGTGATCATTTGCTTCATGGCACCATGCACAAGCAACTGAGCCACAATGGTCAAGGCTAGAATAATGTATTTCAATGTAAATAATACATTATATTTTAACAGAAAGAACATGATATTATCCCATTTAGATATTAAATCAGAAAAATAAGTCTTATCTATGGTTATAGAGTTATTAAATGGAATATCAGGGACTCAGGTTGTAATTTAAGTATTCCTTCCCAGATACTCATTTGTGACTTGTTAACCTAAATTTACTATTTAATTAGTCATTTAAAATACAACTTTACAAAAATAAAATCCAGAACAATTTTGGAGCAGAAGGTGGTACGCATAAAGACACTTGGATACTTGAACGCTTTCACCTGAAATCAGTGTATGCAATAGTGTTACAAAAGTCAAGCCTATTTGATCATTTTATTTATTTAAACCTATGACCCCATACATGCTACATGACCAATGGTTGAAAGTGTCAGTTGTGAAAATATAAATTACTGAATTATATTTTAGAGGGAATTGATCGTGTTCAGACTTGCCAATTACATGGCAAGTCATTAATCTAATATGTGTCAGGGAATGTAATTTCAGATAACATGGAAAATTTTCAAGCATTCTCAAAATATTTGTGTGATGAGTTATGTGAGATAGAGTGCTTGAGGAAGCTTCTGAGAAGTATATGAGCTTTCTGTGTCTATGGCAACCTGGTAGCAATGAAAGAATGTGGTTAGGTAGCCTAATGCCCTCTAAAAGAAAAACACAAAGGCTACCAGCCATCAAGTGGACCTTGGGATTTATTTTTATTAATGGTTGGGTTCTTAGTCATCATTCCCCAAATGTAGACATAAATTGTCTTCAGGCAAAAATCTCTTGGAGAACATGTTTTGATCTGAATTCAAATAGCATCGCCTATTCCAAGTTCAATTTTAGGCCTTAGGGGCTCCTGGGGAAAATCTGAGGATGTCAAGTAGACCCTGGCCAGCAGCAAAGTCCAAGGTCTGCTTGGCACACACAGTTCCAGGTAGGTCAGACCGAATGCCAGAGGATATAGATGGTGGTGAGTGGTGGGTGTAATACACCATAATGCATTGCATCTCTGACACTAATTATGGGAATGGGCCAACATCCGGTGCAACAGTAAGAGTGAAGGCAGATCTAAGAGGACAAGACATTTTGGCACATGTTAAGTGCGGACTTCACACTATGATCCACACATAACCCCAAGATTATCTTCCTTACAAAAGAACAGGAGACTAGAAATGTTCACTCAAATAATCTACTGTTTTGGAAGGAGAATGGATATCAGAGAAGATGTGATTGGTGTTGTCTCCAAGACAGTGCCTTTCAGATTCAACAGGGCTGTTGTGTGGGCCTGAGATTCTACCAAGGTGATGCTGATGCTTTTGATCTGTGGACCACTTATTGTAGATAGCATGGCTCTAAAAGAGGTGTCTAAACCTTGTTCGACCCCTCTTTTGAGAATCTTTCAGAAAAGGAAGATATTAGAACCAAAAGAGGTACATAAAATAATTTTATATCTGTGTATAACTTTTGAACCATGTACTTTAACTCATTTGAACCATATACTTTAACTCATTTAGCCTCCATTGAGCCACGAATCTTTAAAGCAAGTGAAACTTCTTACCTAGTTATGTTGCAGAGTTGTTAGAGTTAATGTATATGGAAAGTATGCAGAATTGATCCTGGCTCATTGTAAGTATCCCCACCCAATACCAGAGACCTATATAATTATTATACTTAAAAAGGGGTGGGGATTCAACTACAATTAACTTTTATCATTTGAATTCAGACTCAAAGTAAAAAAAAAAAGGTTATTCTCATGACTAAGGATATGCATAAAAGAGTAGCAAGCACTTATGGGATTATCAACAAAGTTAACATAGTCTTATGTTGCATGAATAGATGTAAATATCTATATTAATAGAGAGACATGTCTGAAATCTCCAAGAAGATATTGAACCAGAACTCAAAAGACATTTTTTCTATTTGTTAATAAGCTGGGTTTGGAAACACATTGGTTAACTTCAAGTTTATTATTCTTGTTCTGGTATACTAAGGGATGGTCCATGCCTAGAGTAGGGCAGACCTGATGGCAATTTATCCAAAGTCATTTCAAGACAGAAGTGCTCAAAAAATAATTAGTATGTGTTGTTCCAGAAATAGGAAAGTTTGAAAACAGGTGAGTGGGATAGAATGGAAGAACCCTATCCATGGGTAAAATAATTGTTTTATCTCTATCTTACTCCTGGTGGCAATACTGAAACTGACAGACATGAAGTAAAGGTTAGCAAGTTTATAGTTAACATAAAAAGCTATTTCTAAACAATAAGTTTGCTCATAAAATAAATCCCTCTTGTAGAATGTGTAAGCAAATACTTTATTCCATCTCTCAAAGGATGTTTTCCACCAGGCTTCTGCTAAAATTGTAAATTCTAACTCTAAATTCTACTATTCAAATAGAGTAGATATTAATAAAGACATAGTCAAGAAATATTCCATAATTGATTTGATAGCCAACAATAGAAATGATTTTCTTAAACTTCTCTAAGAACTTTATAGCAATAAGAAGATACAATAATCAACAATAAATTAAAAAAATAAAAATAAAAAAGACCCAATAACCTGTAATGTCTTAAAGTTTTTAAAAAATATTTGGTTGCATGTTGTCTTCTTTCACATAACTTTTGAAATTCATAATTTTTATTCATTCAATTTATATAGAATTTTACCAAATTTTGAGATGAAAATGTAAATGTAATGTTTACATTTTAAATATTGATTTTTTTAACCTTAGTGACATTTTAACTGATTTTTTCCTAGAGTATTGTAGAAGGCCTTTTATTTAATACTCTCTGGTCTCTCATTTGTTGATTTATTGAAAGTGACATTTTATTTGAGAAACCTTACATATGATGCATGTATATCTAAATTTTATGTCTATCAATCCATCTCTATGAATCAGTACCCATTTATTCACTGATATTTTAGTCCTTTGATAAGATTTTTACACATCCCATCTTCCTTGAATCAATCACACTCATATGATTTGCAGTTTTGTTAATTTCATAGTAGAACATAACTCAAGAAAATTATGAAGCAATCTGAATGAATAATGTTTCTAGTCTTGCTTTCCCTCCTCCCCAGTCACTCCTGGGTATCAGGAATGCTTTCAACTGCAAATATCCAAAAGAGTCCTTCCTAAATTCTTTTTTTTTCTTATATCCTTTTCTCTTTCCATCTTTCATTTCCCTTCCTTCCTTCCTTCCTTCCTTCCTTCCTTCCTTCCTTCCTTCCTTCCTTCCTTCCTTCCTTCTTTCCTTCCTTCCTCCCTCCCTTCCTTCCTTCCTTCCTTCCTTTCTTCTTCCTTCCTTCCTTATCTTAATGTGCAAGAAATGTGGAGGTAACTGGCAGGTGCCATTAAGATGGTAATATTCTCTCTAAAGTTCTCTTGACCTTTTCATTATTTTCACAAATGGTTGCACAAGTTCAGATATTATGATCATATTCTAGGGACACCTACCCTCTTGATGAGACTAGCAAAGTCTCCTACTTGCCACCAATAAATGAATGTTGTGTCTCATTGACTAGAACTGTGTCAGATGACTATATCAGTTTGCAAGTATATTAGCTGACCTCATCCCTACAGTGAATTTTTAGAAGGGCTAGGAATGGGCACTGCATTAGCAAAGCAATAATATCTGCTAATGATATCTTTCACTAATATGTCTTTACTGAGTCATTCTAAAGGTTTGGACCTAATTTTCAAAAATTCAGATCATCATTTTTGTATTAATCTTTTATTAGTATTTGTAAAAATTAAGTTGCATAATTACAATAATAATCACAAATGACAAGTGAAAGCTTTTTTATAATGAATACAATAGATTTTGACAAGCATACAACTCACTGATGAGTTCAGAAGTACATGGATGTATTCCAGAATCACTGTGGGCTGGGAAAGGCAGTATTTCTTGGACATCATTTAAGTGTACCTGAGTGGGAAATTTTCAGGTAATCCAGGAAGGGGATTAAGTGGTGGCTGATTAAGAAATTTAAAATGATCATGACTAGGGTGATGTTTTTATCACTATCAACATCACTTATAATTACACACACACACACACACACACACACACTATGTGTGCATGTGTGACTGACCTGATATCCTTTCTGGACCTACAGGGAGTATACTGTATACATTTTTTTAAAATGTGCACTTAAAAATCTCTAATCTAAACACAGTCTTCTAGAGCACAGTTCAACCAGTGTACTGCAAGAATTTTTTAAAGTATGCAGTACTTGTCCATTTAGTCAGGGGCACTGACCTTTTTCCCCTTAGTCTGTCAAATTAAAAAATGACAACAGCCAACACAACAATAGCCATCTGATGTGAGTGAATCAAACTCATACCTGCATTTTTGTCAGATCAACAAAAAATATATTTTTTGGCGTGCCATAGAATTTTAGTAGTTAATTTATGTGTGCCATAAGATGAAATAGGTTGAAAAATCACTGCACTATAACAATGCAAAATAGAGAACACAACTTGTCTGTGAGTTCTTCAAGGGACCAGTCTGTATCTTATTCAATGTGTGTCTCCAATAACCAAAATGTATTTAATACATGAAAAGGTCTCACCCAAAGTTACAGTGAATGATGATGATGATGTTACAATACTATATGAATAATATGGTACCAATTTGTTAAGAATCTAATCCTTATCATGTTTATAACTTCTCTATAGGTTTGGATGAAGCAATCATTACTCGTTTGATGGAAAGTGTACCTTGTGATTTGGTAGTCTAGGATTTGGCATTGTTTACTAGGCAAGTAAATGACAAAATCCACCCATTTTCTGACATAATCACAATTTCCCACACATAACTAACAATCCTAGATCATTTGGCTAATAGCAGAGACCTACTGGTGTCAAAAACAGCAAGAATATACTAATGATCTAATTCATAATAGTAAAAGTAATAGACTGTAAATATTTAAGCAGAAAAAAAGTCATAAGCTTTTTCTGTTAGAGACCAGAAAACACAAGTGTCATTCCCTTTGACAAATGAGAGAGTTTCCTATTTCTGTTGATGTTAATAGCTGAATCTGCCATTACTTTTATTTTGTCAGTCCCCATACTCTTTATAGCTTGAGGCAATAATCCACTCAATTTACACAAATTAGTTGCATCACCAGTTTTGCTTCTCTGTATATATTCACAGGGTTTGGTGAAGTTATTTTAATTAGTAAACATTTTTCTCCTACATTACATGGGATTAGGTAATTTTAGTTTTAAACTATCTAAATTAGGCTGGGTCATATGCTTAACATGGGAAGTTTTGTCCATGGTCTTAATGGGATTGCCGTATGGCTATTTCTAAGATCATCAAAATTAGCCGTTCTGTTGCAGTTTTCTTATTTTGTAATGACAGAACTTATTATTAGTCCAGTGGAAAGCAATTACATATCTAATAGATATCAATAGTAATTATTAATGTTCAAATTTACTGTACAGGCATACCTCAATATATTGTGGGTTCAGTTCCAGAATTCCATAATAAACAGAAAGCATCATAATAAAGCAAGTTGTAAAGTTTTTGCTGGCGGAGGGTCTTGGCTTCAATAAAATGAGGTGTGCCTGTTGTCTTTTTAAGTCTAGTTATTCCAGAAAGCCATGATGTGGATGTCCAGGGAAGTAACTTAAAGAGTTATAGTTCAATAAGAGTTTTGATGAATTTGATAGTAAGTTTTACATTTCCTACAGCATGCTTCTGGAGTGAATGTGTAGCAATATAGTGAAGCAGTGACAGGATAAAGCTTTTTGTAAGATACAGAACACCATAAGCATAATGACAAGTAACACATTGAAGACAAAAACATGAAACTAAATGCGTAACTCTGTAATTCTTATAATTTCTGAATTCTATCAATTAAAAAAGAAAAACATTTTACTTCTATCTTTTACTTTATGATTTTCATATGCTTGTTTTATGTGTGTTAGTGTGTTTCATGATACGAATTTGGAAATTTTTCCAATTTGACCAGAGAATCTGCATGTGAGAAAATATAAGAAATTGACTGAAATGTTTGTTAAAATGGGTCTCCATTATGTTATCTACCAAGAATGTAGAAGAGGGAATTGACAGTTGAAAGTCGCCACGTAAAGAATGTTACTCAGAATGTTGTTTCTGGATCTGATGCATCAGAATCATCTGGAGTGCTTGTTATAAAATTAAAAAAAAAATATATGTCCATCCCCCAGAGATTGAATTTAGTACAGCTGAGGTATACCTGGATATTTACTTTAGTATATGTATAATTTAATCTTAAGCACACTAATGTTTTGAAAAACACTGACTATTAATTCTCCATATTTTTCCAAATCTTTATCATATTTATATAACTAAAAGTAACATTTAATTTGTCCTCATTTAAATATCTTTATTCATAGTTTAATACTATGATATGACTATGAAGGACACTTCCGCACATCATCATACAAGACATTCATTCAGGACATTATACATCACACCTCTCAATGGTCTTTGCATACAAATGCATACAAAAACTCTTATAGAACTACTCGTATGAGGAGATTTCTATAACTGAATAATTATCATGTAATAAGGCCTGTGTATCTTTTACCTTTGACTCTATAGAGCTATACGTTGGGTAGCCTCTAGGGTGGTCTCCAATGATCTCTGCCTCTTGGTATTTATACTTTTTTGTAAATTATCTTTCTTTCATTGTGGCCTGGACTTATTGACTTGCCTCTAACAAATAGAACATAGCATGAATAATGGGATGCCATTTCTGGTATTAGGTTATAAAATGGCTGTGGTTGTCATCTTGAGGGCTCTTTCTCCCTGGCTCTGAGGCCAGCCAACAGCAATGTTGTAATCTGCCTCATTGAGAGACCCGCATGTCAAGGAACTGGGGAAGGTCTCTAAATAACAGCTAGTGGGAAACTGAGGTCCTCAGTCCAACAGCCTGAAAAATACTGAATTTTGCCAGCATTCATGTGAGTGGGCAAGTAGAACCAACCCCAGTCATGCTTCAGATAAGACCACAGCCCCAAATGCCACCCAGACTGCAACCTCATGAGGGACATTGAGCCAGAAGCCCCAGCTAAGCCATACTCTGATTCTTAACACAGAGAAAGTATGAGATAATATGTATGCTTGGTGTTTTAAGTTGCAGAGTGTTAGAGTATTTTTTTTGTAGTAATAAACAATACAGAAACTGAGAACTTCGTTAATCACGCATCCCAGATTCTAGTATCATCATTTCTTTGCTTTCTATATGGTCTTTGATGATTTTTCTTAAATAATTTTGTTTATGTTACCATTGGTCAGTTTTTACTTTAAAATTTTAAGTCTTTTTGTAAAAAGAAGAGTAATATTAAGAATAAAAATTTTACACAAACATGTCATAATTTTTTGTGCTTAGCAAGCATCACCCTCATTGAGATAATTTCTGTCACTCCATCTGAATAATAATTGCAAACTCATTTACTATTTATTTGAGAATTTATGGTATTCTTTTTCAACAGAATTTACTTTCTAGTGCAGAGACTAAGATCTTCATATCACAGAACACTAGCACTAGAATAGATTTTAAATATTCTGGAAGTTAGCATATTTGTTTTAAAGATGAATAATCTTAGCTCTTTGAAACAAAACAAAACAAAAGCAATGGAGAAGAAACTACTGCTTGAACTGAGATCTGATGACTTTTTTTAGCATACTTATGGTTATTTGACCATTTACTTACTGAGTGGTAGACAGAGATGCTCAGAAGCCTTTTGGGAGGTGAGATATCTAGTCTGTGGACTTGAACTTTGTCATGTGTAGCTTCAAAAATAGGGTAACCCATTTGTACTAATATTTCAAAACTGTCCTCAAATTTCCCATAGTTCTATATACTATAAAGGTTCTTCCATCTTTCTCTCTCTTCCTATCTCTTTCTCTCTTTATACATATACATATTGCCTATGACTATTACTACCAAACATTTAACTAACTCTCCAGTGTCTGCCTTTCCTATGATGACATCTATAGAGATATTGTGCTTTTGGCCTTCAAAAGCAAAACATTAATAGTGTTAATTAATAGCATAAATAGAATTGCATTTTGATCTGTTGTATAGCATGTGCTTTGGATTTATTTTGGGGTAAACAAAATGAAAGTATTATTGAGACAGAGATACTGTTCTAATAGAAAACTCTCCACATAAAGAGCCAGGTTTTTAGTAGTTGACCAAGACCCGAAGAAAACTATTCTATATCACAATGTTACTATGAATGAAAAAATTTTAAAGATTTTATTATTTATTTATTTTGAGAGAGACGGGAAGGGAGGAGGAGAGGGAGAGAAACATCAGTGTGTGGCTGCCTCTCACACGTCCCCTACTGGGGTCCTGACCTGCAACCCAGGCATGTGCCCTGACTGGGAATCTAATGGGCAACCCTTTGGTTCTCAGGCTGGGGCTCAGTCCACTGAGCCACACAAGCCAGGGCACTATGCATGAAATTTAAATGACATAATATGTGAGAATGTTTTAAAATGCTTTAACTATTTCCCTGGTACTAAGTAATATGTCTTATTTACATTAATTATCTCTTTTCAAAAGATAAAAGTAAGGTTTGGTTTGGCCCGAAATAAATGAATTTTCTCTGCATTCTCATTTTGCGATCATTTACCACTTCTTTTGTCGGTTCTATGTAAGTGCATGGAAGTTTCTAGAATTTTTTCTGGTTGTACTTGGAGGAAGAATTATTGCACAAATAAATGCCAGGGAGTCAGGGATTTGCTTCCACATCACCATGCACCATTGGAGGCATTAGTCTCATTTCTTGTTAAAATAAACTTCTCCCAAACCCCCAGGCCTAAATTAAATCAAAGCAGTTTTAGAGCTCAAGGACAGAATAAGTCACTATGAAAAAGTAGGACAAAAGAAATCAGGCACACCAGATGGAGAATTCAGACTAACTAGTCAGTATCTTTGAAATGTCAGTGCTGTATAAAAAGGTTTTGGAAGCCATCAATCAACTATGGCTCTAGAAACAGGAGTGTGGCTATAGAAGTTAGTCTTTTTTCACTAAATCTGAGAAAATTATTTTCAAAGTGGGCTGTATGTGAGGGCACTTATGCAAGCACACCTAAGGATCTGAAAAAAAAGGAGATGGAGGAGGAACTTCTAATAAGATCTTAGTAGTAAGTGGAGAAGAAAGCCCTTGTTTTCATTAATAGTAGGCTCTGAAGTTAAAATTCCCTGTATTTATTTTACTTTTGTGTTGTAATTTGACCTATTTACTAAAACCAGCAAGATTTGAACCTGGCTTTCTTATGTTTTATTTATTTGTGGAACAAGATTAAAAATTGGTATGCTTCCCCTTTGGTCATGACAACCAATTCATAATCTTTTGGTAGTATTCATTTATTTCAAAATAAAAAGGTAAAACAAAAGCCTCTGGTTGTCAGGAACAGAGGAATCGCAGAAAGAAGTGGCTATGGAAACCTTAATGCTATAGGAAAGCTCTGTAGAAAAGCCTTTTAGTGCACCAATTTCCTTGGGCTGTAGGTGTGTCTTGAGTTCACACTACCCTTGAAAAAAAGTCTGCTCGCCCTTTAGCTATTCCAGTCTAACAGAATTAACCCTAGCTAGCGTACACAAGTAACAATATTAATATTATTTAGCATATATAAAATACTCCTTATTTATTTAGGCTAAGTCATGATCATATACTTATTTAATTTTTAAAACAGTGCTTTGAGGCAGATACTCATATAATTCCTACAAAGAAATGGGTGTTATACACCTGTACGATTCCTTCCTTCATCCCTGACCCACAGAGATTTTTAATATTGTTGAAATATGAAGACTGATTAAATGGTAGCTCAGAACACAGCCTATGGGGTCACCAACTGGTTTCAAATACTGATTCCATTACTACCTAACTAATTGTTAAACCTCAGTTAGTTGATCTATCCTGACATTTGAGTTTCTTGGTATATAAATGAAAATTGTAAAAAAAAAAATTCTGATGATCAGATAAGATAGATCATGCAGAACTGCTTAGAACAGAACCAAGCACAGTGCTTTAACTCAATAGATGTCAGCTGTATTTATTTGAAACTTCTCCAAGATTTACAAATAAGAAATGCACATTTTAAAAGTCATTTGGTTAATTATTTTAACCAATCAAGTTAATTATTACAAGGTTAAAAAATAAAAACACATTTTTTCCTTTAAATACATAATTAGGTAGAAATAATAAATAATTACATATAGACTGCATAATAATATTAGCAATGTATTTTGCAACACCATAATGTAAATAAAGTAATAACATTTTATTTAATTGGGCTAATCAAGGAAGATTTTCATCAAGAGAGTTTTTTAAAGTGTGGTTTTAAGGAAAGCTTTATATATAAAACAGGACAATTATCACAAACTTAGAAAATACAAAAAATATGAAAACTGAAGTAAAATTATAATTAAATAGGTATCCCAGATTAAGAAATATATAATATTTTGGCATATTATGATCTTTGCATGTGTGTACAACATATGTTTTAAAATAATATTTGATCATTTCATAGGTAGAAATTTTTATTATTTTCCCCACTCAATGTTATTTTATAAAAAGTTTGACGGTTTATTAAACGTGGTTCTTATGAGTGAACTAAAGATAAGAAAACGGCATATTCCTTGGCTTTGGTGGGAGGGACTGAAGAACAGGCAGTACAGATAAGAAAATAGCAAATGAGTTTTATTCAGTGAAGGATGAGGTAATTTAATTTGGTTTAAAACAGCAGGAAATAAAATTCCACATGAAGGCAAGAGTTGCTACCTAGCCCTGCAGCACAGGTGGGCGGTGCTCTTTGGCTTAGGGGAGAGTACGTGAGAAGCCTCGGTTCACACACATCAACTATTCAACACCTTGGCAATATTGAGTTTGCTACTTAATAGTCACTTCACCTTTGACATGTGGCTTGACCCTCCCCTTGCCTTCTTTCTTCACTTTTAAAATGAGATATCTGAAAGATAGGTCCAAAATCAATAATGTTCAATTCTAAGCCAAATCTGTCCCAGAGCCATTATGTAGAACAGAGGAGGTCGCGTCTGTGAATGGTTTGACAAAACTGGGAAGCTTTGGGCCAAGGAAACACCCTGGAATATGAGCTGTCAGGGCCACACTTAATATCTGGTTCTTCTTGGTGTTCCCCATGGTGGCCAAGTCCCCACAGACACAGAATATACCCCAGAGATACATGAAACAATGAACTGGGAATCAGGTTGGAATGGAATGCACACCCCAATGGGCACTTTTTTTTAGATAAGGACATGTTTTCTGAAGTGGATTTTGATAGCTCTTCGTTTTCGTCGTCTAGCAAATAGTTTTACTTTTTTCCAGAAACTGGTAATAGAACAAAGAGAACAAACATGTTGAGATTCGGATATGTGACTCAGTTCTTTTTAATCACGTTGTCCCCTTTGCTCGGATGTAGTGACTGTCCATGAGAGAATAAAGGACAAGCAGGGGCAGTCAGTCAGAGCTTTGTGTGGAATGCAATGTTAAGCCTGAGAAAAGACTTGTGCTTCTGGTTAAGATAGAATAGCAGGGGCTGTGACTATTCTTCTGCTTGAAACAAATATCGTACACAGCATGTGAAGCAGCAACACTCAAGACATTAGGCATCCGGCAATGGAGGGAAGTTAGCCATGAGAGCCGGGAAGCGAAAGAGGCGACTCATAAAGTGGCCCCGCTCACGGCCTGTATAAAGGTTGCAGACGGCTGTGCTGAGAAAGGGAACCCAGGTAGAGCAGGGCTCTCTCCCAACCTTGACTGAAGAGATGGGGCTGGGAGTCTGGGGAAGCCAAGGTCAGTTCCTGCTCCTTTCATCATTAAGCAACTTCAATTTAGGTTTCAGTCCTTTTAAGGAAAAGATACCTAATGCACCTCCTTATATGTCATTTTCCTGTCCATTTTCTCATTCCGAGTTCCTTTTAATGTCAGTTGAACCTCAGGCATGGCTGAAGTCACATAGAATGATCTGACAAGTGCCCTGTATTATGTAGCCTCAAGTATATAAGCTGCAAGAACGGACAGCCTTTAGAGTGGTTTTCGAATTAAATTGTTAAATTGTGTTTTTTTAACTTACTACTTTCTGAAAAATCTATTCTTCTGCGGACAGGCTTATAGCTACCTTCTATTAGGGCTCGAAATTGACTTTCTAGGCACTGACACTTGACAGGATGTTTATTTTTCTGGTTATAACAATTGCCAATTGTCCACCAATTTCTCTTCTCACAGAAATAACAAAGGTCAGCTGTGAAGAACTACACTCTCTGTAGCCTTTCTCTGACAATTTCTTTATATCCATATTTGATATTGGTAATCCCCTTATTTCCCATAAAATATTAAGACAACCAATGCAAAATGCTGCCATTGAGAGTGGGGCAGTGTGAAGACAAGGGTGCTTGCAGGGCACTCTCCACCTGACTGCTGAAACTGTCCCCCAGTGAGGATGGAATGTCAGCTCTGATGCACTTTTCTTTTTTCTTATTTCGAAAAAACTCTGTAGCTTCAAGATAAAATGTAACCTTGCAGTTGCTAAGGTAACTGGAATTCTTTTTCCTCCTTAGCAATAGCAGAACAAATTAAATGAAGAAAACTTCTGTAAATTGTCAATCGCAGATGCCCTAAAGGCTGCAATAGCTAAATGGTTCATTGAAACCCTAGGTAACCCTATAGGGGTAAGTCACCTAAAAGATGTATTTGCTGTCAATCTGATTTGTCTCTTGAGCCATTTAATGCACATGGATAAAATCATAGTCACCCGCCCCTGCCCTTTTCTAGTTTTCACAGCCTTTCTTCCCCTTGTTAATTTTATGCAACTTAATGGCTATCAGTGTTCATGGGGAAAATTTTAGACACTATAAAATATGATAAGGTTAATTGCTGGCAGTGGTATACTTCATAATCAGCACAAATTTAGAATCATGTATTGCTATTTTCCTGTCGCTGCTATTCCCTGAGGCTTCTTTTTGGTGTGGCGTCATTAATCTCTCATCACTCTGCTGGCAGGATTATTTATGAAAATATATAGAAATACAGACTAATGGTTCATACATGGTAGCCTAGTCCATGTGTTTGCTTTCAAAGTATCAATGTATTTTGACATTAAAATGCAATATCTATGACAGTTCATGGTCTCTAAGATGAACATTTTTCTATATTTTAACATTCCTGGAATTGGAGTGCATCTTCCAATTGATGGCACCTTAAAATTTTCATTCACCACTGCTTTCCATTTTAGCTATTTGTAATGCATGTATATTATAACCAATGATGTTATAGACTGATGAAATAGAGTATTAACTTATTGGTTTGAAGGACTTTTGGTAAAATGTTCACCGTAAGCTATCTTCAACTTGTCTTACTAACTGGCACTTTACCAACAAAACATAATGAATTTCTAAAGCCATCTTAAGTGAAACCAGATGTCACAGCAGTGTTGTTGATATAAATGTTTTCATCTGCAAGCATTCCAGTGGATTATTCAGGTGTCACACAATTATCTTTGTCTATCTTCCTGTGCAAACAATGCTTCAAAACAAAGTGGTAAACAAAATGAGTTCATTCTGAAAACTCGAGGAAGGAAAAGCTTTGTTTGCTAGTTAGTTGTGTTTCATTGATAGTGTCTCCATCCTGTGTCTGGGCATCTGGTTAAAAAGTAACACGCATTCATAGGACACCAGCCCCAGGACAGAAGCGCTGGCTTGTGGTGGGCTTTACAGGCAATTGACTGCAAATCAAATCACTCCATAATTGTGCCACCTGGCAAATCAGTTAGTCTCTCTCAAACTTAGATTCCCATCTGAAAAAAAAGGGGTAATTATTTTACTGGTATGCTTATGGTTCAAAGATTAAACCAAATGAAATAATACAACGTGCCATAATTGGTACTCAATAAACACTCTTTTCCATTTTTCCCTTTTTTTTCTATACCTATCAATTGAGTTAAGTTTTCTTTTGTACCGAATTAATGGAAAATATCAAGTTCTATGCGTTACCATTTTGATGTTATTATTCCAATTTTAATATTTCTAATATGATAAAAAGTTATAACTAGGAAATTTTAGTTTTATCTAAGTTGGGAGGTTTAAAGAATTAGAGCAGTTGACTCATGAAGCCCAAACTGAGGAAAGCAAAATGTTAGTATTAATTGTTAAAATAATTTTATAATTTCTATAAGCAAGAGATTTTACATATTTCATATGCTTATACACTTTTTGTAGTGTTACATTTTATTGAATTCAAATCACATTAAATGATTAAAATAAAGTTGCACTTTAGCCTCTCTTTCAAATATTTCCTTGTATTTCTTATGTGTGATATTTTTAGCACTACTTCTGCCTGTTTACCATCCCTGGTCCACCTGTGGTGGAAAAGTGTTTTAAGCAATCATTCTCATTTGAAACTTTATTTGTTACTTGCTGAGAGCTCTTTTAAAAGTAAGAATTGACTTAATTTTGTTTCAGCAATTACTTCTAATTTTCCAAATGTGTATCGTTATTAATCTATATGAGGGGTAAAGAAGATTGAATTTTTATATGGCCTATTAAGAAAAGTACCTACATATTCCTCAAATGATTCTTCATTCCCAATTCTTAACCAGTCATGAATTTAATTAAGAACCCAAGAACCTGTTGATGAAAAAGAAACATAATACCAATGTCAGCATATTTGCATTATGCTTACAGTGTTAAAGTACATTATAAATTTCAAGGCAAAATGTATTTAAAAAATGCTTAGTCACAACTTTAATTCAAAGACATTGAATAAAGACCTGGAATGTAATATAAATATAGTGTTAACCATAGCTTTGGTTGTGTAAGATGTTCTTCAGTTGTGGTAGCATATGACCCAGAAAATAACCCCTAAGTTTCATTCCAGTCACCCCTAAATACTATTATTTAATTTACCTGAATACCTCCAACACAATAGAACATTCCTTAGAGACAGTGTATGTAACTATCTTATCCATTAAAAGTTATTTATTAAATATTTGAAAGTCTTTTCTAAATCAAACAAGATTGACACTTTGGAACTTGTACTTTATGGTTTAATCAAAGAAAAGTTATATTTCAGTCTCAGTTTCGTTTCTTTTAGATCTATTTATTTCTCTGGGTGTTCTTTTTTCTTTCTTTTTTTTTTCCATCAACTTCGGGTAATTAAAACTAAGGAAAAACAGCAATTGCTACATGGCTTTAAAAAAAAAATATATATATACATAATAAATAGTTTAAATAAAGATCCTGCAGAATTTTCATCAAAATTTTCTCAACTCAATTGATACTTTACTTTGTATGTTTTAAAATTGAAACTAAAATTGTGTCAAATGTTTTTAAGAATGTTTACATAATTATAATTATACTGTAAAGTAATATTAAATACTTGATCTAAAAATAAAATATGCTACTTAAATAAATAGAAAGAGATATATCTTGAAAGCATCTATTTTGATACTTCACAATTATTACTATGTAGCATATTTGATTTCACATTTAAAAAGAATGTGGGATGATTATGAAAATATATCAAGTATAATAATTATCTTTTTCATCAGAACAATATTTAGTATGTGGTGATTCAGAGTGGATTATTCACTTGTAACTGGATATAATAGTTTTATAAGTTGGGTCTCTGGAAGATACTTAATATGCTTACAGAAATACTGAAAATAAGAATGCACTTAACAGCTTTTGGGAGACAGTGCTGCATAATGGAAAAACATACATTTTAAAGTCAGGCAGATGTGGGGCTGTAACTCTACACTTAATTTTAGTGCATACTTGAACAATTTATTCAACCTTTCTGTACCTCATTTTCCTTTTGTGCACAGTAAATGCACAGTGGAAAAAATAATCCTTGTATCATTATAGTTAGTTTGCTATTGTTGCATAAGTACCCACTCCCAAACTTAGTGACTTGCAATAGCAAGGGCTTATTATGGCTCACTAGCCTACAGCTCAGCAACGTTTGCATGTGCTTCTGAGGGTAGTCGTTTGGATCATCTGGGTGATTCTGCTCATCTTGGTTCTGGTGGTTGACTGGCTGAACTTTGATCTAAATTGTCCTGAAGTTGAGACACCTGGGGTCACTTTCACGTGGTGGCACCTCCTTCAACAGACTAGCTCTGACTTTTCTCACAGCAAAGATGGAGGCCCGAGAAACTGAGAAGAAACACAGAAGTTTTCTTCAGATTGGCATACTGTCAATTCTGTTGTATTCTTTGGTCAAAACAAATCACAAAACCAGGCCATATCCAAATACTATGGAGCAGACTCTGCTTCTTGATGGAAATGGCTTTAGAATAGTAAAGCCTATGGATAAAGGAAGGAATAAAGAATTGTGGTCATTTTTGCACTATATGAAGGTCCCTTTACTACAGGCTTCCCCCGCTAGGTGGGTATTCTATGATCCCATCTGAGTGTACCGGCAGGCATTGCTCTGAGAGGCTGCGTTCAACTTCAGTGAATTCTTTTTTTGAAGACTCTTTCAACATGTTTGTGAATTTCATGATGGGAGATTTACCAGTGCACCCGCCCATATCGCTCTGAGTGTTCATTTTGACCAAATACAGCATCACCCTTGTGCCTCCCCCTCCCTATTCACCCTATCTTGCCCAGAGCAACTCTTTTTTTGTTTTCCTGGATGAAAAGAGTCCTCAAAGGGAGAAGCTTTGCTGATGTGGAAGAGGTGAAATAGAAAACAGAAGCACCAAAAGGCATCAAAATCAAATTCAAAAACTATTTTGAACAGTGGAAAAACTGTCTCAGTAGGTGTGTTGCATCAGACGGAGAGCACTGTAAAAGTGACTGCAGTTTAAACATGTAACAATAAATACACAATTTTTAATAAATAAATTATTTTGGGGGGGTTCCCACTCATACCGTAGTCCCTATCTAGCAGCTTAATATTATCTCTATAAGAGTATTGGGTAGAAAATTATATACTCAATAGAGGTAATTAATTTAATTTAATTTTTATTATTAAAATACAATGTCTTACAATATGTTTGTTCTTTTGTTTTTCTTTTACAAGGCCTACATATGATTAATCATTTAATTTTTTGCAAGTTCATCTAACACTGCTTAAAATAATTTGATTCAAATACAAAAAATTCAAAGGGGGCAAATTTGATTATAAGTATTCATAGAATATATTACTTTTAGAAATTATGTTCTCAGAATTTTCAAGGTGAAAATGTATGTTTGGTGGGAAAAACACTTTTATTCAGGATGGTTGGACATGGACTGGAGCTTTCCGTTTTGCTGTTCATTTATTAGTGTGCGTTCTATTCTTTCCTCGGTGGTGCAGTAAAGTATATCATAAAATAAAGTTTTATCTTATTAATAATATAATTATTTTTTATTTAAAAATATTTTGAAGTACTTACAGACTTGATGAAAAGCGGCAAAAATAGGACAAAATTTTCATGGATCTCCAAACCCCACTTCCACTAATATTAACAATGTACATAGCCAGGGTACAGCTTTCGAAACTTAAAAAGTAACATTGGTAAAACACTATTAACTAAGGTACACATCGTGTTTATATTTCTTCTAGTACTTTTATTTTTCTGTCCAAAGATCCTATCTAAGTCCCGCATTGTATTTAGTTTTTTCCCTTAGCCTCTCTAGTGTGTAAAATTTCCTCAGTCTTTCCTTTTACTTCATGAACATGACACTTTTTGAAGAATGCTTATCAGTTATTTTGTAGAAAGTTCCTCAGTTTGGATTTGTTTGATTTTTCTCATGATTGGAATGAAGTGGAGCATTTTTTAAACAACAATGCCACTAGAATGATGCTGTGTTCCCGTGTGTCATATAAAGTGTTTTCTGATGTCCGTGTGTCTTCTTGCTGGTGCTGTTAACCTGCTTACTTCGTAAAGCAGATGTATGTGAGGATTCTCCACTGTAAAGTTATTACCTTTCCCTTTTTAATGAATATATATTTATCTTTAAGGAAATACTTTGAGGCATATAACCCTGATATCCTAGTGTCTTGTCTAAGCATCATTCTGCAATATAAGGGACAAGGACCCCTTGGAAAATTAGTTGATCCTAGGTGGGGCAAGATAAATACAATATGAACATGCAACATCTTATAGAGAAGTTTAAGAAACTGTTAAAAAAAATGAGTCAAACAGAAGAAATTTTTCATGGCTGAAGCTAAAACAACTTGAATGATAAAATGAATATAATTTTAGGTATTAACCCCTAGAATAATGCACACCTGTAAGTCCATACTGATATAAATATTTATTTGGATAAATAAATATATTATTGAATATATGTGGACTACTATTACAAAAGACCATAGATGGGGTGGCTTAAATAGCAGATGCTGTTTTTCATATTCCTATAGTCTGGGAAGTCTAATATAAGGGTACCAGCATGGTTGAGGACTGATGAGAGTCTTCTTGGCTTGCTGGCAGCTAGCTGCCTTCTTTCTATCTTCTCCATCAAGGACAGAGAGCTCTTGTGTTTCTTCATTTTAATAAGACTGCTAATTCCCTCATGAGGGCACCACTTGGATGACCTCATCTAAATCTAATTACCTTCCCAAGCCCCTGCATCCAGATGCCATTGCATTGTGGGTTAGGACTGCAACAAATAAATTTGGGGGCCACAAATATTTAATCCATAACATTGGAGAAGATACAGATATTCCTTCAGGGGTATTCTGATTAATAAAACAAGAAAGATGGGGGAAAATAAACAATCACTGTCAGGCAAACAATATTGTAATGATGTTTGTCCACTGATGGATCTTAAAATTAGTAAGCAAAAATTTGAAGAGAAACAGGATTTGCATATTATCTTTCATTTTAAAAATTAATAATAATATATGCCTTGAAATGTACCAATGTTTCCTTCTCTATCTATGCAGTTTTCTTACCACATATCCAGATTTCATCATTTTTCAATACATTATTCTCAAACACAGAAATTTATTCTATTTAAAAAAAATTTAGTCTCTGAACAAAATAATCTAGTTTCTTGGTGCTTCCAACAATATGTTCTATAGCTTTATTAGCTTGGCACTGCAGGTATAAAATACAAAACCTCAATTTGTGTTATCTTTTAGAAGTTCACCAGTTCAAAAAGGCCCTTGCCCTGTCCTCTGACCGAGTAACTATTAGAAAAACACATGTTGTAATGATGTTCATAAATCTAACCAGCTGCACATGGAATTGAAGCATGGGGCTAGATTTAAGAGCAGTATAAAATGGTAAGGAACACATAACCATACCTTACTTGCTTTAAAATATCCTATGCATTCTTACATATTTTTTGTATAAAGAAAGTAGACATATCCTAAAAATTAAAAGAGAATAACCATCATCATAATTCTCCATGCATTTTTGCTTTATTTATGTTTATACAATTAATGGAATCAGATAAGTTAAAACTGAATTACAAAATGTTAAAGCTTGAAAGTTGCTACAAGTCACTTAGCTCAAGATGTTCATTTAACAGACTTGGAAGTTATAGCACAGAGGTAAGGAACTTGTAGGATTTGCTATGGTCTCACCCTTTTATTTACTTTGTAGTGATCTGTTCATGATTATAGAAGTTTGGCTTGTTTAAGAGATGCACAACTTTATTTTCAGAATGAGTTATTAGCAAACAGAAATTAACAAGCAAACTAATGATAATTTTAACAACCAATTTTAATATTTAGCTCATCAGATTATAAAGCATAGTTAAAATATTCATAGCTTATTATAAAATTGTAATTATAATAAAAGTGTTATATATAGGTAGCCCTGGGGAAAATACATATGTCATTGGTGAGTGTAATAGTTTGGAATAATAATGCTTAAATCTAAATATCATTGTTTTAGATAATCCTTTATTCATGGATGACTCATTGATTAGTTCAGCGGCACAATGGAAAATGAAACTCACAAGGTCCCTGAACTTACAGAACTTATAGTCCAGTGGACAAAGATTAATAAGAAACAGATCATTAAATACTTAGTTTTTTATATTGAAAAGCTGTTGTATGGGACAGATGCATCTCTTAGGAGATGAATTTAAGCTGAGATTGACTGAAACAATAAAGGAACAAGTCATGGGAAGCTGGAGTCAGAACACTGCAAGGAGGGCAGGTGGTGGGGTTGAAAAGAGGGCAGAGTGGAGTCGCATGGGGAGCAGCAGGGAGAGGGCGTTTGGCAGGCAAAGGCAGGAGAGTCGGGATTAATATTTTAAGTGTAATTGGAAATCACTGAAGGATTTCAGGGAGGGGAGTTTTAGATGTGTTTTTAAAGAATTATTCTCACTGCTGTCGGGGTAATGATGGATGACAGAGCTATTAAAAGTGATCTGATATGTTCTTCACCTTTTTACTTATTCTATCTTTATTATCCCCCTTTTCCTCTGAAAATTGTAGGCTTATGCTTATAGAATTGTGACTAAAGAGTTATATAGCTTTAGATCATCCTTTTAAATATTATATATTTAAATATATATAACTATGTTTGTGTGTATGTATACTACATGATACTTTAGTTACATAAGTATGTATGATATACATTATATATATTGTTCTGAAAATAAAATAATTATATTTTTGCTATGATTTGATTGAGAAAATACCTTTGTGCATATGGATTTAAGGATTCCTTTCAATAATGCCTTCAGTTAATACTACCAAACTATATATAACTATAAAATTTTATATATATGTAAATGAGCAAGGCAACCCAGTTGTAATCTTGTCCCTGTTTGCTTACGAGTTGTGTAACCCCCATCCATTTAATTGACATTTGTTTGAGATTTCTTAGCCTTTTCTGTAAAATGGTACCAACTTCAACAGATTTTAAAAATAAATGACCTAATGAATATAAACAATTAATATTATGCCTAGCATATAAAATATACTCAGCAATGTTATTTTAGCATCATTTATAGTTTGGTAAAGTGAAATCTTTTAATTTTGATCTTTCCTGCTCTATCTTTGTTCTCAAAGCCATCTTTGTTTCTGTCGTAGTGCACTTTGTTCACTGAGAGGAGTCCGCATATGCTACTCAGCAAGGACAGGAGGGAAGGCTTGTGTTACTTTGGGATGTGAAAAGAAACCAACTAAATAACATAGCCTGTATTGCCTAAATTTTAAAATAAACAGATTTTGGAATTTGAAGGGCAAGGTCAATTGGGGCATTAAAAGAAAGAAAAAAATAAACATGGAAAGAATAGATATGGTGTGTTTATTTTTTTAGATTTTATTTCCTGTAATTAAAAATATATACATTTATTTGTATAGCTTTAGTGATGCTATATATGGACTGTAATTAACTTAGAGTGATTTTGAATAATCCCAAAAAATGTAGAAGTGGTTATTATTCTATTTTTTCTTTACTAGTTTATTCATCAAATCTCATTGTTGTATGCCTTGGAGATACCTTTAACCAAAACTTTCTTTAGACCTTTAACCAAAGTGAGAAAATCAAAATATGGTATAAATAACTGAAAAAGTGCACTTTAGTATCATTATACACTAAATAGAATAATTATTTGGTGTCTTTTAAAAGTAAGGTGAATATTTTAAATGAACTTTGCATGTAAAGTATTTATGACTGAATTAAAGAGATTCAATTTAATCTAACACAGTACCTGTCATGATGTTGGGGACATTGTTTTACACAAATTAAGTATGCTACTTCCACTAAGTTGTTTGAGAGCTAAGCCAATCAAAATACAATTGTTGACTACAAGGCCATGCCTATATACCACCTAAAATCATGTAGTGATCAACCAATAATCAGTGCCCAAATTCACAGTTTGGGGAATAATATCTAGTTGATAAAATTATAATTCATGTCAAATCATATACAATGCAATGAAGAACAGAGGTTAAATCATAGGTTCTAGAACCAAACTAGCTGGGTTTTGAATCTTTTAATGTTTAATTTTTTATTTATTGATTGATTTTTAGAGACAGAGAGAAAGAGGTAGAGAGAGAGAGACAGAGAGAGACATCAATTTTTAGTTCCACTCAGTTTTGTAATCATTGGTTAATTCTTGTATATGCCCTGACCCGGGGATCAAATCTACAACCTTGGTGTATCATGACAATGCTCTACCCAACTGAGCTACCCAGTCAGGGCCTGGGTTTTAATTCTTGATTCAGGAGCTCTGTGACCCAGAGGAGGTCACATAATATCTGCCTGCCTCACTTTTCCATTCCTAAAAAAGGAAGGATTCTGAAAGTGCCTGTGCAATGAGTATGAGGGTTAAGTGAGTTGAATTGTGCAAAGCAATTAGATTAGTTTCTCATACTGAGGTAAATGTCCTGTAACAGTTACTGTTATTATTAAAGACTTACTTGGTTTTGGCAAGAGGAGAGTGTAAAGAGCAGTTTATTATCAGAATTCCTCACCACATTTCTAGCATGTTAACCATCTTTTTAATGGAAATAAGAATTAAGTTTGCTAGGGTTTAAGAGCAAGCTATGGATGTCAAAATATAGAATGTGTTTGGGATACAATGAGATTGCTCATTAGAATTAAGTGGGAGATTCTTGCAAATGTACAGTGAAAGGAGAGGTGTGAAAACCAGATTGACTTGATTCTAAGTTGTGAGGAACTGAAGCTGAACAAATCGCTTGCCTGTGAGATAGGTGACTTCTACTGCATAATGGTTTATCTGCTCTCACCTTGAATTTTGTAATTCAGAAGTTTAGACTTATTTTGTCATGGAGAAATGATTGAGTAAACTCAAATAACTTCAACAAAGTTTATGTGTCTTTAATAGATGAGATCAATCCAGAGGTAACAGAGTTTTGTGTTGAGATGAGTTTTTCTTCTGGTCGTATTTTAAACATGTTTGCCAATGTCAAAGTTTCAAAATTTATTGGAAACTTTAAAGACATAAAAATATTTTTGTAATTTCGACCCCTGTTGGAGGCAGGCAGTGCAGCTTACAGTGTCTCTTTCACCAGAAATGCAGAGCATAACGTTTCATTGCTTTCTCCCCAGGAGTTGCTGCATCACCAGTTAGGATATATCTAACAGCATACCATTAACCAGGCACCGTCCGATCATCAAAACAAAGGAACTGCTGAAGCTGAATTAGATGTTCTCCCTGTAATAATGAGCACAGTGACACTATATAAAATCAAGATACTAGCAGCAACAAAGAAAGCCAAGGCTAATTTTCTGTATTTCCAAACATTCAATTATTAACTTGATTGGCTCATCCTGGCTTAATTTTCTGTATCTTTCCAGGTATGGGAAACATTGGCTAAGAAAAATAGGAGCAGAGGTGAATGAAAGAGAAATTAAGTCTACTGAAATTCAGTGATATTAAAATGAAAAGACACCGGGCATTCATTATCGCTTCCGTACTGACTGGAGAATTGCTGGGCTCTCCTTAGCTTCCCACTTACCTAACCCTGCTGGACACTGGGGTGTCTTCACTGTTCCATTAGCCTGGTTTGTAAGCAACAAAACACGGCAGTATTCTCTATTTTCTGGTGAATTTTGTATGAACTTTAATACTGCTTAAAATTCCAAGCCTTATTTTTATGACTATGACTTACAGTTATATATTCAAGATCCCCATTAGTGCAATGTGCTAGTTAGAAAGCATTACTTCAAAATTTGTCATAGAAAAGATTATCTACCTGTTGGCTCTGCTGCACCTTGATGCCCTTTTACCCTTCTAATTAAGGTTACTTCTATCAAGTAATAAAGTAGCTTTTCTTTGAAGAGAAATTGTTAGGAACTTTAGTTTTCTAAAATCAGCCTTTTTCTTCCACAGTCTGGACACACTTTTCAAATACTCATTGAGGATAATTTTTCTCTACTTTGAACTGTTCTTTCTTTCATGAGCTCCTGTCTCAAAGAGGTCTTCCAGTTTCTTCTGGAAATCTCTTTATGGTCATGTGAGCATTCAATTATTAAACTGAATCAGGTTTTTGAAAAGATGAGCCATGCCTCCAAACTGTAGATCCTGACACAGTTCATTTTTGTAGGTTTCCAACCAATTGTGGTGTTCCTGTTCAAAGCTTTGTCATAAAGTTTCTTTCTACAGGTAAAATCATCTATATAATGCAGCTATAGCCCCCCCAAAATAACCATTAAAGTAGTTCAGTTAAAATTTTGTTGTTGTGTATCTCCTCTAAGTAGGCAACCATTTGCCCTATGTGTTAGAGTAACTGATGTTATTCAAAGATATCTGCTGTAGGGTACCTAGATATTTATATGAGGGTATCTTTAATATTTAAAAGGAGGCAAACTTACAGATTCTACGAATATATTTTCTTTCAGTAATTAATACATTGAATTGATATAGAGCCTCTGTTCTGATATAAACTTCGTTAAACAGCATTTGGGCTAGGGAACTGGATAGAACTGGGTGCTACCATTTAAAATATTTTGTAGCCTTGACCATGTTTTTAACCTCTTTATACTGCTATGATATGTGACCTTAAGCAAGTGTCTTAACCATTCTGAATTTCAGCTTCCCAGTCCTTGATATTGTGGTAAATATACATTATAGATGAAATAGAGATTAGTATATCATTTAAACTAAATATATGGCAAACTATTTAGCATTGTGTCCCTGACATAAAAGCTTGCGGCATTCGACGATTCGTCCACTCCATTCAACAAATACTTAGTTAGTCCTACTACTTCAATTTCGAGTCCTCGTGCCACTGACAACAACAGTAATCTACCTCCCATTTTTAGTACCTACAGTAGGATTTTTTATTTCCCAACCTGTAGTGTGCAATTAAATTTCTTTTGAGTTTGTCTGTTTTAAAAAATTTATGTATTTTTCAATACATAGGAGTTTCTCTCCTTACCTTTTCACTTATTTAATCCTTCTGGATACTGTAGGACCTTTAATGCTCCATTGGTGTGGTTTGTAAGCAACAAACTACTGTAGTATTCTCTGTTTTTGGTGAATTTTGCATGAACTTTAACACTGCTTAAAATTCCCAAATTGTAATTTTGTAATAATCTATTAATCCAGATGGCTTTATATTGGTAACTCACAAATCTCACTTTGAGAAACTCTGAATCTAAGTAACAAATGAAACTTTCATTTCAGGTTCTAATTTAATAACACCATTCTAAAACTTTATGTATTCTGTTGGTTTTATGATATATTAAATTTAGTAATTAAAAAATATTTATTTAAGTTCCAGCCATGTGATAAGCATTATGGTAGGCACTAGTGCAACAAGAAAATCATCCTGTTCCAAAGAAGACAGAATCTGGTGAAAACCTAAAAAGTAATAAGAAATGAAGTTGGAAGAATATTATACTAGGGAAGTACAGGATATTGTTTTATTATCTTAAGTATTTTACCTGCCATCCTTTCTACTAGAGCATTGATCGGGTTTATGAAAATAGATGCCCACAGAAAGCCATGTAAACTATGCACGCTAAAATATTTTCTTAAATGAGTACTGCAAATGCCCAGCTCCACCTAGCATAAGATTAAGTTCTTGTCAGCATGGATGGAACCGGAGAGCATTATACTAAGTGAAATAAGCCAGGCAGTGAAAGACAAACGCCATAGGATCTCACCTATAAGTGGAACCTAATCAACAAAACAAACAAGCAAGCAAAATATAACCAGAGACATGGAAATAAAGAACAAACTGACAGTAACCAGAGGGGAGGGGAGAGGAGGATAACAGGGAAAGAAGGGGAAGTGTTTCCGAGGAACGTGTATAAAGGACCCATGGGCAAAGCCAAAGAGGAGCGGTAGGATTGAGGGTGGGAGATGGGGGTGGGTGGGGCAGGGAAAATCATGGTGGGAAAATGGAGACAACTGTACTTGAACAAAAATATAAAAAAAGAAAAGAAAGAAATATTCAGTGAAAGCACAAGAAGAAGATTAAGTTCTTGTTTTCCATTTCTAGGGTAAGCTTATTCAACTTCAGATATTTCTAAAAATGAAAAAGATTCATGCATTCAAAAGGTTTTCTATAAAGTTAATTTGATCTGATTGTTCTTATACATGTTTGAAGATCAGCTGTAAAAGATGTTCACTTTCATGTGTACTGTTGTTCTAACTTAATAAGCATTTGTCCAACGCTTATTGAAGTTGTGGCTCTAAAACAATATTAACATGGTACTACCTTGTAGTTGCCTGGGTGTCCTTTACAGATGTTGGAAGCCTATGGCAGATGCCTCAAATGTTCTCACATTCATGCAGAATGAAAATACTGTTCATAATAAAAATTCTGGTTCATGTGTCTAATATAAATTGTTACCAATTAAGAAGAAAAATAAAGCCTGAGAGATGCACAGCTATACTGGCTATTTATATTATCTTCTGTAGAATGCACACTTTGATCTGCCTTTTACTTTTTCAGTCCCTTAATTCAAAATTTGCAATTTATTGCTAGTGGTGAAAGTGATATGGAGCCGTAGACTGGGAAATTTTTAACTTTTGAAAAAAGGCCCACACAGTCTCTCTCTCTCTCTCTCTCTCTCTTTCTCTCTCTCTCTCTCTCTCTCTGTCACACACACACATAGTTTGTTAATGAAAACTTTTGAATAACAATTAATATCATATTTCTAATTGCACATCTTTTGGTATGCTTTTGTGTTCTTTTAAGCTTTCTCCTCTAATGATTACCTTACATACTTCTTCTGAGGTATACAGTAAATAATATATAAGAGCTACTTACATGCTGTTATTACTAAAAACCCCTTGATAAAGTTAAACCCAAACCAAAATTCTGAAGTGAAGACCCATCTCAAAATGGAAGATACGTTATTATAGGATTGCTTTGGCAATAACTTAATCGACCCTCCATAATTTTAGGACCAATATCTAGTAGCTTTTATTTGCAACTCTTTTAGTTTTTAATTTTCTTAGAAGTTAGGGGATGGTTTTCTGCTTGAATTTTAAGGTTTATAATCACTTCTTCTAACAGTTTTTCTCAAAAGTGTAAAATTAATAGAGACCCAAAAAGTGTGATAAGTCAAGCAAACTTTAAAACAATAGAGATAGGATATTTTGGATCATTGCCATGTTATTGCTGCTTTTCATTTTCTATATTTCTTTATCTACAATGATGGCAGGACAATGATTACTCATTCTGCAAAAACAATATATGGAAAAGCAATGCTGCATAACTATATGTTGTTATGATAAATGAATTATGTTATGGGGAAAACTGTGCTCTGATGGTTGAAAATCTAATTAATGCCTTGATACCATAGATTTCCTTTAAATCTAAGGACGAGGGTTCTCAGTTTCAGATATTTGATGGGGTAGAGTGGAGGCACTCTTATGTGTGCTTTTCATTCCCATAGAGATGGTATGTAGGGACTGCATCTACTTTGAAAATATGTTTTCTGCTTTCTGGGGAAATTAAAGAGATCATTTTTACTTTGTATTCTGCATGTACTTCAGAGAAGAATTATTGCTTATATAATGATCTTAAGTCTGTTTAGACTCCAAAATACCTACCCCTGGACACTGAATATTTTGTTATGACATGCCCATTCTTCTTATAAAGTCATATATTTAATGTAGATAATGTTTAAAGGAAAGTCAAAACTAAACGAGCTTGAGAATTAAGCAACCATAGTAAGAACTACTTACATGCCAGCATTACGAAAGCTCACTTGATAAAGTTAAACCCAAACCAAGTCCTGAAGTAAAGGCCCATCTCAAAATGGAAGATAAGTTATTATTAGGATTGCCGTGGCAATAGTTTAATCTGGTCCCCCATAATTTTGGGCCAATATCCCGTAGTTTTTACTTATAACTCTCTTAGTTTTTAATTTACTTGAAAGTGTTTTTAAAGTCAATGGACTGACTCTTAGAGCAGGGATCAGCAAACCATATCTCACAGGCCAAATCTATCCCCATGCCTATTTGTGTAAATTAATTTTCTATAGGAACATAGTCACACCCATTTATTATTTATTGTCCGTGGAGCTGGAGAGAGTGCTATAACTTTCAGGGGGTACAAGAGAACTTGTTAGAGGGATAGAAATGAATTTTTTTTTATCATGATAATGGTTTCATAGGGGCATTCATATGTCAAAATTGATCAAATTATTGATTTTAAATGTTTACATACAATCTGGTATCTCTCACTTATACCCTCAATAATTGAAATAAAGAAAAAAAAGGTATAGACATAGGAATCTAGCTTAAGCAATAAAACATATAGAATGCACACCTAAACATTTCATCATTAAGCTTAACATATATGAAATTCAATCAAATTGCCATAAAAATTTTAAGTCTTAATATCTACCTATTTCACTAGGGACTAGTGACAAACTCCCCTAACAATTCACACCCCACAAAACATTCTTTGAGTGTCCCTGCTCTAGGAAATACCAAAGAAAACTGAATTAGGGTCCCTATTCCTCATAGATATTACAATTTCTATAAAAATGAAATAGTTCCAAAGACAGCTTTAGGGTTTATCAATTGACAATAGAATGAAAAACAACAAAGTCCTTGGAAGCCGTCAGCCTGGGATTCAAACTCAATTTCTTTCATTTTCCTCCTCTTTGACAATAGGCAAGTTATGAAACTGCTTAGAGTCAGTTTTTTTCAAAGGAGGAAGTGATAAAAATAAAATTCCCTCCATGAGACTGTTTGTATCTCTCCTTGGCAGCATGTAGGTAGTAGGTATTCAATAAACATTTGTGAGCTATATAGAGCCTAAAAAATTTTAGTTCCAGAGTTGCTAAGCAACTTGCTTGAACATGTTACTGACTATTTTGCTAATCTCCAGCTGGGCTATTATTCCTGTCTGATGGCTGGATTTAAAACATTTTTAAATACGTTTTATTTACCAGTATTATAGGCCATATTTGTAAGATGCAGAGGTAATTCTTCATTATATGGATATTTTAATTTTCAGGTTATATGTAAGTCAGAGACAATCATTTGTTTTGTAGATATATTCTACTTTTGTGGAATACAAAATATTTCTAAAATGTGTATATATATATATATTTCTTTAACAATTAATTGCTATATTAAGTTCACAGACTATATATTAAATATAATTTTCATGCTAATATATTGCATAAAGTAAAAGCATATCCTGTAATTTTGGGAGGCTTTGTATTTCCATAAAACAGGGATCTGGACAGATTATGCAACAATTACCAATGTTATGTGTGGATGTCTCCATTTCTCCATTTGTGAAACAGTGTTAATGAGAATCTTACCTATACTAGGACCTGGGCTGTGCACTTTTCCATCATGATCTCCTTTAATCCATATAACTAACCTACAAAGTTAGTACTGGTATTAACTCTTTACAGAAAAAGAAATAGATTTACAAAGGCCATCTTGCATGAATGGTGGTAAATGGAGAAACTCACTTAGATCTGTTTGATGCCATATTTTTTGGCCTTTCTTCCACACTGAACAGCCTATTATCTGAAGTTCTTCTCATATTTAAAATACTGCTGAATTTCAGAGACAAAAGCTTCACGGTAGAATGAGTTATGATAACTTTATAAAGCAAAAGTCTGAGTTCCCCGAATTCCCCCAATTCACTGAAGTCTCCCAAAGATGTTCTTTATATAGAATTCTCTTACTTTTGGAATACTCAGATCTCTAGAATTCCACATTTATATAAATCAAAATTGTACATGACTTGATTCTATAAAGTTGTTGGGACACCTCTCCTTAGAATTCCTGAAATTTATGGCCAGTGAGAATTTTTCATATTTATTAGTTAGAAAAATGGAATCGGAATAGTCCTTTGAGGACTTCCTCATTACTCTCTACACATTCTTGAGAATGAGATAGACAAAAATGAGTAGAATCCCACAAAACTCTCAAGAACTTGAGCCCCTTTGTATGTTTGGCCTGTGTAAACAAAATCCTTGACAAAAATTTCGTAACAGAATCAGCGCTAAAGAGGGCAAGTTTTGGAGTCACACTGCATTTTTCCTGATTCCTAGCTGGGTAACTTTGAGCAAAGCTTTGCGAACCTCAGTTTTCTTATGTACTGAATAGGAATAATAATGGTGCCAGTTAGATAGGATCATTTTGAGCTTTAACTGAGGCAATCTTTAAAAAAAATTTAGAACAGTACATAGTTTACTAGTATATAGTAAATTCTAAATGTATTTCATTAATCAGTTTCTTTGGTATGGATTTGAAACATTTTTGTGATTCCTTTTTTTCACTTTTGTTGAACAGAAAAAATAAAAAGTGAAGGAGAAAGAGTGTCAGGAAAGGAGGGAGAGAGGAAGAACCAAGGAAGAAGGGAGAATGAAGAAAGGAGGAAGATAAGAATGGGAAAGATGTGAAATAGGAGAGTCAGGAGTACACTTTAGTCTCTTCTAGTTCCAACACGCTTTGACATGCAGTGAGAGCTGTGTGTCCTTGCCATTTTATATTCATGCATATTGAATATATAGATATTTCCCAGGCGATTTGCTTTGCTACTGAAGCTTACACATTTACTAAAGGAATCTGCTACTTACCACCATATAAAAATCCCTAAAATGTAACTGTGCTTAAATAGGGTAAATGCCTTGTGTGAAGTTAGAGCATCATAACTTACCTGCAGTATATTTATCTCCAGAAAGGTCAAATGTATGTTTCCTACCACATGATGCTGTTTTTTTTCTTTCTTTTTTATTTGTTTATTTATTTTAAAAAAATTATTGTATTTTCTCCATTACAATTTATCCCCATTATACCCTTCTCCTGTAATCACCATACTGTCGTCCATGTCCATGAGTCCTTCTTCCTTTTTGCTCAATCCTTCCACACCCTAACCTGTATCCCCAGAGCTGTCATCCTCCTCTCTGTCATCCTCCTCTCTGCCTTTGAGTCTGCCTCTGTTTTGCTTGTTGGTTCAGTTTGTTCATTAGGTCCCACATTTGAATGAAATATGGTACTTGTCTTTCTCTAACTGGCTTATTTCACTTAGCATAATGTTCTCCAGGTCCATCCATTCTGTTGCAAAGGGTAAAATTCTGTTCTTTTTTATGGCCAAATGATACTCCATTCTGTAAATGTCCTATAGTTTTTTTATCCATTCATCTGTTTTTGGACACTTGGGCTGTTTCCATATTTGGGCAATCATAACTAATGCTGCAATAAAGGTAGGGGTGCTTAAGTTCTTTTGAATTAGTGTTTCAGGTTTCTTTGGAGAAATTCACAGAAGTGGAGTCACTGAGTCATAAAGCAGTCCCATTTTTAATTTTTTGAGGTATGCCCATACAACTTTCCACAGTGGCTGCACCAATGAGCATTCCCACCAACAGAGCAAAAGAGTTCCCCTTTCTCCACATCCTCACCAGCACTTGTCTGTTGATTTATTGATGAAAGCCATTCTGACCAGTGTGAGGTGATATCTCAATGTGGTTTTAATTTGTCTTCATCTCATGATTAATGACATTGAGGATCTTTTCATATGTCTGTTGGCCATCTGTACATCTTCTTTGGAGAAGTGTCTATTCATCTCCTTTGCCCACTTTTTAAGTGGATTATTTGTTTTTTGGTGGAGTTGAGTGGTATAAGTTCTTTATAAATTTTGGCTATTAACCCCTTATCAGATGTATTGGTGAATATCTTCTCCCATTTAGTGGGTTGTCTTTTTATTTCATTGATTGTTTCCTTTGCTGTATAAAAACTTTAGCCAGGTTATAGTTTAGAAGTAGCTCTGAACATTTTCTTCTTTCAAATGCAATATGATTGCTTTCTTTACACATGGTTACATGTTAAGGTATCCCAACTCTTGCAAAACAAAATTTATGAGGCTTCTGGGAAAAGCAGAATTAAAGATTGTTATTTTATGATTTCACTTTGATTAGACCTATAGGCATAACCTGAATATATATTTTTTCTAATATTAGGAATTCCTTTCTTAAATGCCAATCATGGTAAGGAATGGATGTTGTAATTTAAATTTTTAAAAATTCGTTGGGAGATACTATTTTTTTAAGGACAGTTTTAAGCAGAGTGTGGAATGGAATAAAATAAAAATGGAGTTTAGAAATTATGTTAATAGTTTTTCTTTACAATTTCACTATCATAGGAAAAGTCTTAGTAAATATTTTAAATTTTATATTTTCTTAAGTCTTCTAGTTTTCAGACTTTTTTATTATTGCAGATTAATAGTAATTTTACATATATATTTATACATATATACATATATGATAGCACATATTCTGCTGTCAGTTGTCTCTAAGTCATTAATACATATTTGTGCTGAAATTTATTTTCAAATAATATCTTTTATTTTGGTCAAATGTCATTTTAGTGACATATTCAATTTTCTTATATAGATATAGATATAGCTACAAAATGCTATTTTTTACATTTTGTTTTTACATATTAGTTATCTGACACATTTGACATATGGGAATTGACATATTGTTAGTTTTTGCCAGCTAAACCCTCAACTAAATTTAATTCTTTAAAAACAAAACATTATTTTGGAGTCTCCTAAAATGTCACTGGACTACAGACTGGAGTACACATGCACACTCCCATGCACACAGATGCACTTGTAGAATTCTAATTTTTTAATGACTTAAATTTATCAGAGTCACTGGGAATCATATTGGATAATATTTGTCTCCTTTGCTGTTCTAGCTACTATTACTACTTTAACAAATTATCTCACAACTTAGTACCTTAAAACAATAAAAATGGTTTTTTCTCTTGTGAATTGTGTGGGGCAAGTATTTGAACAGGGAACTGTGAAAATGACTTATTTCCTCCATGACTTTAGAGGTTTAAGGTAAGAAGATTTGATGGCCAGAGTGATTCAACGTCTGGAGGCTAGAATCATCTAGAGGCACCCTCACTAGTATGCCTGACTGGCTGTAGATTCAATCCTGACCTGGGCTATTGGCTGGGAATTTTACCTGTGGTGTCTTCATGTGGGCTTCCTCAAAGCATGACAGGTGATTCTAGAAGCAGGTGTTTCTAGTGAGCCAGTTGGAAGGTTTATTGCTTTTTGCAACCTAGCCACAGAAGTCATATATTGTCACTTCTACCATGATTGTAAGTCTGCCCTGTTCCAAAGGGTGGGGAGGGTTGTCATTAACACCATCTTTCATTAGGAGGAGTGACAAAACCACCTTGTAAGAAGAGACACTGTTATATCCCTCGTTGGGGAAGATAAATGTCTACATTGGTATAAAAAAGAACAAAGTTCACAGCCAGCCATTATTGGTTCTTCTTAATGTATTTTGCACTACATTGACTTTAATTCCATCAATAATCTCAAAATTTCACCAGAACCAACCTTTTAAATGAACCGCAGTATCAACATATACTGTCATTGCACCGTAGCTTTTACAATGGAGGTTAGCATGATCTTACAGTTTGTTATACACAAAAGGTCAGTGTTCTGTCCTTTAAGACTTGGCCCAATTAAGAAAACAATACCACCCTTAGTTACAGTAGCTCAACATCCAACAGAACAATGTGTCTTCATTGCTATCAGGAAGGAGAAGTGTGGGACAACATCGATATTAATTTGTACCAAAGAAAACATATTGCAGTCACTACCCCAATCAGAGAATTCCTGGGCTCTTCCTTGTACACTGGTTTTAAGCAGCAACTTTCAATTTACTATCCAATGACCATTTGCATCAGAATCATTGAAGGCAGGATCAGCAAACTAAAACCAGTAGACTAATCATGGCTTGGAGCTATATGACTCAATTTGCTAAGAGTAATTTTTACATATTTAAAGACTTGCAAAAAGCAAAATGACACAAATAATAACAAAAACAATATCAAACAAAAAAATAATACGTGTGACAGCCACCGCCAAAACTTACGGTATTTACCACTGGGCTCTTCACAGAGAGAGTCTGCAGGCCTAGCACACTTGGCAGACACGCAGGTTCCTCAGTTTCACTACCGATTACTGAGCGTACGTTGTGTGGTGAGGTGGCCATAGGTGGGGCAAGGGCATCGGGTTATGGGAACCCGTGTCTCTAAGAAATTCCCAAAATGGTTATTTTTTTAATGTCTGCTAAACTTTTAGAACTACAAATTTTGTTTGCCCACAAAGACTTGGAAATGTCCTTGATTTGGCTAATTTGGCCAATTAACTGACTTTCATTATTATCTATCACTATGTAAAACACAAAAACAATTCTGTTCATCACAGTGGATTTAGTTGTTTCATAGCCAAGAAGCAAAATTGAGTTGAAATGGAGCTTTCTTTTTCTGAGAGCAAAGAGCCTTTCAAATTTGGACCTTGACATTTTAAACTTTTTTTTTTTTGGAGGTATTTGCAGTATTCTTAAAGATGACAGAGCCCTTGTCAAGTCAATAGTAAATTCTAGAAGGTAGTTCCCTAAAATATTAAGGTTGTGAACAACTTTGTTTTCATCAACAATTCGAATTCATTTTAGCATGAAACTATAAAGGATTAGTTAAGTTCTACTGTTCATAATATGGCATATTTAGCAGTCATTAAATGGTGCTGTAGAAAAATAATTAATAAAATATAAGGATGGTTATACTAAAAGTAAAATTTAAGTAGATTATGTAAACAAGGTGCAACAATGACATTTGTGTCGAATAACTATATACATCTATGTGTCTGTATCTCTTTATCCATCCATGTATCTATCCATCAACATATTTATCTACTTTCTCCTATCTGTTTAGACAAAGGATAGAAGGATAGACAAAAGGGTATTAAGAGAAGGGTAGAAAGCTATAACAAAGCATTAATAACAAATCTGCCAACTTCTACTTCTGTAATTAAAGAAAAATAGTATTATATAAAAAACAAAATAATGCCTAAAATCTCAAATTACATATTTTCTAAGTGGAAGACCTATAAACCTCTGTGTTAGGCAAAAAGTATTCAAAATGTGTAGAAAATATCTTCATGCAACACTTTCAGTTGTGGGCAAATGTGATTTTCAGAAAGCAAGGAAACTAAAATGATTAAAGCAGTAACGAGTATGTTTTTCAATTAAAATAGCAAGCTAGGGACAGCTTTCTAAATAATATGGTAAGAATAAACCTCTAAACTCATTATGAACCAAAATGCTAGCAGATGTGCCTCAACTGAGATACCGCACCCTAAAAAAAAACCCTGATTGGACTTTTACCTCCAGGGGTGTAAAGAGAGGATATACTTGAACACATATTTCAGGTATTTTGCATTACCTAAGAATTTGTGTTCTCCTTTCCTTCCTCCTCTAAATCTTTTTTTTTAATTGACCGTGGATGACAAGGCTACATATCTTTAGATAAAATTAATAAAAAGTTTAGATAATAAAACAAAAGTTGCTTTTCCTTTCCTTTTTCCTCTTTGGTACAAAAATATCTTCTACTTTAGATACTGTAATCAAAATAAACCTATGTTACATCATTCTTGCCTCGAAATGTTTACCAAAAAGCTGCAAAGTATTTTTATAAGTACTCATTGGTTAGTTGTTATCTTTCCATTATCACATTTCCCGTTCTTACTGCTGTGGTTTTTTCTTCCTTAAAACCACTAGTCCAATATCATTCAAAATCCAGTCATAGCCTTGTCTCTAAATATTCTCTGCTTTAAACCCTTTATCTTAAGCATAGCAAACTATTTTCAGTTTTTTGAATCTAATAGATAATTTTTCATAACTTTATGCCTTTCATCTTGCTTTTTCCCGTATCTTAAATGCCTTCCTCTGACCTAATTCTATTAGAAAACTCACATTCATTTATAAGGCCAAAGATAAACATTTCATCTGTAAAATTTTATATTTTAGAACTTCCAAATACTACATTTTTGGTACCTCTAACCCTCCATATTTTACTTTATAATAACACCATTATAATTTGTTCCTCCCTCTAACATGGTACTTATTACACATTACAATAAACTAATTTCCTCTATGACATTCAAAGAAGGTTCTTGTCTGCTTTAAATTTGAACCTCCTAGAACCTAGTAATCACTCAGTAAGTTTGTCTCACGAACGAATCAATATTCCTCTTCATAACTCATTTAACATTAAACATTCTGACCTGATTACACATTCTCTGACTATAGCTCAAGCCCATTACTTTATCCCCACATTTTACACAGAAATTGCATGTGACAGCAATTTCTCTATCATCTTAAGAGATAATTGATTAGAGTAAACCTAGGTGTGTTTGCTCCTAAATATCGAGTTCGGCATGCCCATCAATCATGACTGCTTTTACTGTGAGCTGTACATGCATTACTAGAAATGTTGAGCCCTGTTCTCAATCTAGTGAAGAAGACAAACCCAGGTAACAGAGGGAAATACAGTATTTGATAGAAACTCAGGAATGAGAAGACACTTAAGGAGGTTGCTGAATTGGTTATATTTGTAATGCACAGACTTTAACATTATAAATTAGAGCCTTTGATGTTACCTGTAAAAGTGACAACAACACAGTCTGTGCTAATATCTAGGTGTATGGAAGCCTGCCTGATAGCAGGTTTGGCCGGTGAGTAGGGGAACCATGTCACTGATTGCTTGGTACTGTCCAAGTTTACACTTGTCGCAGGCCAACTGGTGATTTGTAATCATTTTAGTGCCTTCTCCCTTCACTTTTAGAAGTGTCCCAGTGAGAATGATAAATCATGTATCACATTAGAGTTGAGCCATCTCCTTAAGGGATATTAATAATACGAGCTCATAACGCTAGGAAGTATTATTCTTTGGGGGCTGCTAAATATATTTTCATTTTTAATCCTCTTCACAACAACCCTGTGCAGAATTACCATTATTATAAAAGTGTCAGTTTTACAGATGAGAAGCTGAAGCATTTAAAGTTAAGGAATGTGCCCAAATCATATGGCTAAAGGGTATATGAGGCAAGATTCAAATTAGGTCTATTCTCAGAATTTATAATCTCAACTCTTATATGACACTGCCTCTGGTTAAAACCATTTTATTCAAGTAGCAAATGTATATGGAGAACTGGGTTATTAGGACCCTGACTGTTCATTCGTTTGTTCGTACATTCATTCATTTGTTCATTCGTTCATTCATTCATTCATTCATTCATTCATTCATTCAGTCTTTCATTTATTTAGTAAATGAAAGTCAGGCACTGACCAAAGCACTAGGGACACATCAGTAAACAAAGCAAGATCTCTACCCTTGTGGAGTTTGCATAAGTTTCAGGAGCTGGATGTTTTAACTGTGTTTTCATGGTGCTGCCTTGCAGATATTTTGGTGAAAGTCAATGTTACCTACTATGTACAATGTAAAACAACAACAAAAACGTGTTTGGTTGGGTGAGTAGCAAGGGTGGATGCAATTGTGGATACACTGCACACCGTTGATGGACAATGCCCATTTCTCTGGACCTTGGCACTGGGCTGTCATTTAATTCAGGAAACATTTATCGAGTGTCCGCAGGTGCCAGGTTCTGGGGTGAGCTTTCCTTTAGAGGCAGCTACACATTACTCTCAGAACAGCAAGAAGAGAGGGGCATCTCTACTTTGTATTTCTATTATTTATAAGTAAAATTAATCACTTTTTAATTACCTTTTTTTCTTAATACACATGCTCTGTCCCCAGTGGTTAGGTATCGAGGAAATTAAGATACTTAAAGCTAAATTATTAACAAGTCTTTTACTTTCAGGTAGATTTAAATGTCACTGTTCCTTAGAGTCTATTTAGTTATGGCCTTGGCATATTTTATGAGGGGCTCTGACCCTGTTAGATGTGATCTGTTTAGCAGGATTCTTATTTGCAGCATCCCACCTGCACTGAAGGGGCTCAAGCCCATGGTCGTAATCATGCAGTTTGAGCACTGACAAAACAAACAAGGACACTAGAGAATTTTACTAAGGCCTGGCATGCAATATTTGGGGCATTTTAATTACCAAAAAATTAGTTGTTTTCCACTCCCACTACTGTTAAAGCATTAGGGAAATGTTCTGCAGATGTAACTTGAATGTAACTGTTTGTAGCTCTATTAAAGGTTAAATTTGCATAAAAATTAATTCATTAAATGAAAACTGTACTATATTGACAGTGCATCATCATATTGTCATTGAACAAACTCTGTTTCCTAGATTGACAATGAGACTGAGTTGCCTTTAGATAATTCTGGTTAATAAATGTCAGGAGACCCTATTAAAACGAATCAAAAATGTTGAGGAGGTCGAACCATCTGGACACTCAGTTTTTGGTTAACTTCAACTAAGACAATATATAGTATGTATCTATAGTGAAACATATTTGCTGGAATATTTGTCCTTTTAGACTCGAGATATAATTTAGCATACTCAGTAGATAAATCTCCGATTTAAAATACGAACCATGAAAATGAAGATTGAAGATCACAACACAGAATGTTAAAATGATGTGAACATGGAGACCAACCTAGTAAAGTGTGAGTGAGAAAATCTGATGACCTGAGTGGTTTGCTGTGACTCTTCTGTCACAGGAATCTGCTGACTTAAAAAGACATTGTAAGAGACGTTCATAAAACATTTATATATGTTATTAAAAATTTTCTAAGAGCAGGGATATGCATCTTCTAGATAATTCATTGAATTTGCAGATTCAATCGTGGTTAGTGTAGATTTCTGAAATTTCTACATCCATTAATAATAACATACTATTTTTTAAAAGGCTTCTTATAAAAATGCTTCCAGAATCTAAATGTAATTCAAAGGGTAAAATTCATTGCCTTCACAAAATGTAATTGGAAACACTTTTTCTTAGTCCTAGAAAAGATTTAAATGGTTATTCAAGTAATGAAAATGGTGCAATGAAAAATTATGGCCTCCTCAGACCATCAGTTATGCCATTGTCTTCTATTTATACATAACCTTTTGTTGAAATAAAACTATGAGGGGAAGAAGCATCAGCTACCCCAAAATATGTCTTTTGGGATATTGATTATTTTAAGCTGGGTATTTTTTTAAGAAAAGAAAGACTCAGAGAAAACCTTTGACCTTCCCCCATAACTGCGTAAAAGAATTTAGACAGAAGATCTGCTTCAGGAAAGGAGATACCATCACTGATAACTATAGTCTGTTACAGGGAGGAATCTAGCAAAGTCCTTTTGATCAAGGTTCTCTCTGTGTCTCATTGTTAAAGATGGCCCGGCAAACAGTCATTTGTTTAGCAAACATTTGCTTTTCATCTCCATGTGAATTGCCTCCCTCCCTTAAATCCCAAAGCATAGTCCTCCCCCACCTTCTCTTTAGCTTAGATGGCACATAAACCTTAACTGCTCCGTCTGCCCTCTGTCTCATATTCTTATGGAACTCTCACATATACACATACAATAATTTGGTCATTTTCTCCTGTTAACATCTTATGTGAATTTGATTATTAACCCAGCCAGGAGAACCTAAAAGCATAGAAGGAAAATTCTTTCTTTCTACCCCACAGCTACAAATACAATTCACAGCAGATTTTTAAAGTTGGCAAGTGAATCGTATCAGGAGATTCTACCAATTTCCATACTTTCTTTAAAAACAATCCCTTTTGCATTCACTGCCAAAAAAACAAGCTCAGAGAAGGTGCCCAGACTGATTTTCTCATTGAAGACCCTGAGGTTCCTTTGGGTTTCTCATCATTCTAAAACAACAGATGCCTGCCTAAATATTCTTTTCAAGATTTTCCTTAAATTTTGAAAAGCAGTAAAGGATGTAGGAATCCCTTTAATGATAGGGATATACTGAGAGGTCCGCTAAGAAGTCGGATTCCTTGTCATAAGTTCCTACAAGGACCTGATGAGGACAGCCCTCAAATGCAGGCAGCGACTGAACAAAGCTTGCCTGGCTGACTTATGCCTGCCTTTCCCAGAGAGGGTGGTATGTGGGCAATAGTGTTAAAGTTAACCAAAGAAAAATAGAGGCATTCGGAGCCTGAGGTAACTGGGGTCTGAGGCAGGCTGCCCATGAGGTTAACAGACAATTTATTTTGTTCCTCGCTTCTCTAATGTTAGTGAGGACCCCCACCCAGCTGCGGCCTTTCCTGCTGGAGATGCTGACCGCGTGTGGGATGAGAGGAGCGTCTCCCGACACGGGTGCGCAGCAGAAAGGGATTCAAATAGAGACACTGAGGAGAAACAGCGTAATATCTGGTAGTGATTCTTGCAATCAAAGCAAACGATGAAGGGGAATTTATACTATTTTAGACACAAGCTGTCCACCCTTTTCTAGGGTTTAGCTCTCTCTGTCCATACTCACCACTTCTGCTCTTTCCTCCTTTTTGTAGCTTCTGTCACTCTCTGCTGTGGCGCTCTCTGCTTTGTAATTTTACATATAAAGGATGTTTAGTAAGATTTTTTTCCCCCATAACATCACTTTAGGTCAAAGAAGTGACAATAATAGAGGTGACAAGCATCCTTTCTTCATTCTAAAAAATGGTATTAGTCACGTCAACTGATCCTATTAAAAGGGGGCTGGTAACCCTCACACCCAGCCCAGCAGGCAGAATGCCTTGAGCCCCAGGAGAGAAGAACACCAGCCACTGCTATTTATTTTTCTCCTTCCCTCCCTCCCTCCCTCCCTCCCTCCCTCCCTCTTCCTTCCTTCCTTCCTTCCTTCCTTCCTTCCTTCCTTCCTTCCTTCCTTCCTTCCTT
>PVJD01006917.1:0-91235 GCA_004026545.1 Mormoops blainvillei | reverse complement strand
CAGTAGGAGAAGGAATAAATGAACAAGATCAGGTGAGACTGGGCCAAAGGCTGCGAAGGAGTTAAACAGGTAGAGGGAGAGATGGCGGAGGAAGACATCAGGTAGGGCCTTTCTGTGGAAGTGACATTTGAGCTGAGACTGGAGGAGGAGGCAGAGTTAGCAGGGGCTGAATGGGGGGAAGCATGAAACAGGCAGATGGAGCAAGTACACCACCCAGGAGAGAGTCAGGCTTGGTGGGCGCACTCAACAGAAAAAAAGGCTGGATCAGGGTGACAGGGGGTGGCGTGGGGGGAGGGGCAGGACATCAGGGGCCAGACCACGCAAGACTCTGTGCCCGCACCGGGAGTGCGGGATTTTGTGTTTGTTTGTTTTTTTCCTGAGATGTATGGAGTTTGGAGAGGGTGTTATACGGAGACGATGTTGACTTCGACTCTAAGGGAGATGGAAGCCGAAGGAAGCTCCTGACAGACAGGGAGCAGGGTCTGACATAAGATCCCTCTGGCTGTGAGCGGGGGACAGACTGAGGGGAACAGGAGTAGCAGTTCAGAATAAAGACATGGAGGGTGGACCAGGGTGGAGGCAGTGGGGGTGGAGAGAATCAAGGTAGAAGCATAAGTTCATGGACGGGACGTGCCAATGTGGGATCATGAGCGACCCATGCAGACACGCATCCTTGCAGCTTGAGCACTTGGTTGGGGGTTGGCAGGGTAGGGGGGGAGGGGGGACGTGAGGATGCAGGGAAGGAGAAACCAGGCCGCCTCCCCCACCCCCATCCCGGGCTCCTAGCTTCAGGAACTAGGGAGTACTGCGGGGACTGTGGCAAGGGCGGCGCGGCAGGGACTTGGTGTGTTTGGCGCTGAGGCCCCAGCTTTCGGCGCGCAAGAAATGTCTAGAAGAAATGAATGGATTGGAAAAGGAGGGAGAGGCACGGGTCTGGGGGGTCGTCAAACCTTTTCTTTTATAACCGGCATCACCCCAGTTTTTGCTTCCTCCGCAGAGATCATCGATGAGTACATCAAGGAGAACGGCTTCGGCCTGGAGGGGGCGCCGCCCGGCCCGGGCGAGGGGCTGACGCGCCTGGTGTCTCGCGGGGCGGCCTCCCTGAGCACCGTCACTCTGGGCCCCGCCGCGCCCCCTGCCGCACCGCCGCCCTGGGGCTGCCCCCTGGGCCGGCTCGGGCCCCCGGCCCCGGGCCCCGGGCCGCGGCCGCACCTGGTCATCACCGAGCAGCCCAAGCAGCGCGGCATGCGCTTCCGCTACGAGTGCGAGGGCCGCTCAGCCGGCAGCATCCTCGGGGAGAGCAGCACGGAGGCCAGCAAGACGCTGCCCGCCATCGAGGTGGGGCCCGGGGCCGGTGGGACTCGCGCTTCCCCGCCCCAAGAGTCACATGCGTGTATTGAGGCGTGTGTTTGATGGTGGTTATTATTATTGCCGTTGCTGTTGTCGGAGCCAGTAATCCTATCACCTGGCCCCAAACTTAAAAAGGAGTTCAAAGGGAGGCCTTCTTCCCGGCGGTTTGGCGGTATTGAACCAAATCACCATCGCCTTAAAGGCAGGGTAGCCTCCTGGTCCGCAAACGAGGCCTCAAGAATCAGAGGGCCTGGGTTCAAATCCCCGTTCAGTCATTTGCTAGCTGTGCAGCCTTGGGCAGGTTATCCAGTCCCTCTGTGTCTCAGTTTCCTCCTCTACAAAATGGGATAGTAATAATAACCAGCTAGCTGGGGGTCGTTGGGAGGAGCCAGCCAGTGAGTTCATTACACATGCTAAGGATCTCCAGCTGGTGAGTGCGCGCTGGGTAGAGCTGAGCTGCTAGTGTTACCATCATCATCGCCCTCAGGCCGGGCCATTCCACTTCCAGGAATTTATCGTGTAGCTGTGCCTGCATCTGGGTGCACAGAGGGATGTACAAAGTGACCCACTGCAGCCTTGTTTGTACAAGAGGAATTGGAAACTTCAGCGTTCATCAGTAAGGGACTGGCAAACTAATCAATAAACATCTGCGCATCAGAATTCTGTGCAGATGTAACACATACCTGTGTATGTGCACAGATAAATATAAATACCTACAGTTAACACAGAAACTATTTTAAATGAAGACCCTCTTAGGTACTGATGTGGAAGTAGCTCCAAAAAATATATATGTGTATTTTTTGTTTTGTTTTTATTTTTAAAGATTTTATTTATTTTATTTTTAGTCTGCAGTCCTGTGTTCAATCCGCTTAGCAACACCAGCCAGGGCTTATTTATTTTATTTTTAGACAGAGGGGAAGGGAACAATAAAGAGAGGGAGAGAAACATCCCTGTGTGGTTGCCTCTTGTGCACCGCCTACCGGAGGCCTGGCCCGCAAGCCAGGCATGTGCCCTGACTGGGGAATCGAACCAGCGACCCTTTGGTTCGCAGACCGACACTCAATCCCAGATTTATTAATAATTCCCTCCCCATTCTGAGGCACAGAGCCCTTCATAGGGTATTTTACTATCTTTTGTGTTGAGAGGGGAAAATATGATTTTATTTTTATTTGCAAGTATGTGCATAAAGAAACTGGAAGGAAAAACAAAAATTAATAGAGATAATTACTTTTGGGAAGAAGTTCTGAATGGATAAGGTACAAAGAAGATCTTTTAACGATATACATCATTATTTTGTTTGAAATATTTGAAATGTATGATGTAGTTCAAAATGTTCAAAAATATAAAAACTTATATTAACTGAACAGAATTTAAATTAAATTAAGTTAAAATGAACAGAAGTCCCCCAGAACCTGCGCACTGGTTTTCCCATTGAGGTAACCATTATTATCAGTGTTTCATGTGTCCTTCCAGAAGTATCTTACGTTTACGCAGGTAAATATCTACATGCATATATATACCATCTCCCATTTTGTACGTAGTGGAAAGCATAACATATATACACAGATGGCCCTGGACTTACCAGATGGTTCAGCATGGGATATTTTGATTTTTGCAGTGGTGCAAAAGCAATATGCATAATAAATTGCAGGAGATATTCCACACTTTATTATAAAATAGGCTTTGCGTTAGATGATTTTGCCCAGCTGCGGGCTAGTGCACGTGTTCTGAGCATTTTTACGACAGGCCAGCCTAAGCAACGATGTGCTGTCGGTTGGGCGCATTAAACGCATTATTGACCTAACGGTATTTTCAAGTAAAAATGGGGCTTTATCGGGATGTAACCCCATCATAAGTCGAGGAGCATCGGTATACATATTCTGTTCTGTGCCATGCTTTTTTAAATTTTTATTTTAAACTTCAGAATATATCCTGGAGCTCAGCTCACATCAGCATGTGTAAAGCTGCCTTATTCTCTTTTCCATGGTATCTTGTCGGGTGGGTGTGTGGTCATTTCTTGCTCAGTTTCCTATTGGTGGGCATTTAGGCTGTTTCCAGTCGCACGCTATTGATCATAAGCAGGGCTGTGAGGAAGGACACGGTTCAGCTACTATTTCCTTCATGTGTGTCACTCAAATAACTTCCGGAAGTGGAATTGCTGGTCAGAGGTAATTTGATGGATAGTGCCAAATTGTCCTCCCCGGGTTGTGTCCGTGACTGTTTCTGCCGGCGGTGTCTGAGGCCTGGCTCCTTGCCCTTCCCCCACATGGGGTCTTCACTGTGCTTCTGCATCTTTGTCCAAATGTTTATTGACCTTCAGTTGTATACTAATCGTTCCACTCTCCCCAGGTCCTAGCCCCAGCTCCTCCCTGGCCTCCAGCTTCCTTCCCAGTCACCAGCTCTCAGTCTCCTCCAAATCTGCCTCCCCCCCCACCCCAACCCGGCAAGGCAGCCAGAGGACACCTGTTAAAATGCACATCCGCTCCTCTCCCCTGCCCAGAATCCTCCCTGGGCTCCACAGTGCCCAAGCCCCTTCCTGGGCCTCCAAAACCTTTCATTGGCTGACTCCCACTGCCCATTCCTACCCATCCCCTCTTCACTTGCTACTTTCCAGCCACCAGACCTTTGCACACTGTTCCTTCTACCTGGAGGGCTTTCCTCCTGCAGCCTGGTCACCTCCTAGTCACCCATGCCCTCCCCAGGGACACCTTCCCTTTCCCTTCCCCCCACCTCCACCCCCCACCAGGCCCAAGCTCCATCAGGTGAGGTCTCTTGCCTCTCTGTCCCCCCTCTCCCTCAATGGGACTTGTACTCATGGGTTTTATTTGGGTGATTAGCAGAGCAACCCTGTCCTTCTCCACATGTTGGGATTTTAGGGCCGGAAAGACTTGGTTTTGAGTCCTGGCTCTGCCACCACCAGCTGTGCGAACTGGGACAAACCCAGTGCTTCTCTTGTCCTCTGTTTCCTCATCGGTGAAATGGGGACAAAACTCCTACCCATTGGACACTCTGAGAACAACAGGGAGATGGCCCAGCACTGGTGTGCTGTCCCCTTTACACACCTGGGTGGTTGTAGTTGTTATTTGATTTGGCTTCAGGCGCTGTGGCCAAAGCAGGCGGCAGCCAGCCAGACTTTCTAGTTCGAAGAATGATTTCCTTTGAAATATATATTCCCAGTCACTGGATTTTCAGGAAGGGAGGTAGGTGTGAAGCACTGAGAGGCACTCATAGCCCCTTATTTGTCTTTAAGCATTTTTCTGTTTTTCTAATTTGATAGGGGATTTTTTTCAACTTTATGTTTCAACTTATTTGTTTTCAAAAGATTTTATTTATTTATTTTTAGAGAGAGGGGAAGGGAGGGAAAAAGAGAGGGAGAGAAACATCGATGTGTGGTTGCCTCTCATATACACCCCAACCCAAGGCAAACCTGCAACCCAGGCATGTGCCCTGACTGGGAATCCAACTGGAGACCTTTCGCTTTGTGGGACGGTGCCCAGCCAACTGCGCCACCCCAGCCAGGGCTCAACTTGTTCTTTTGAAAAATTTTAAACCTACATAAAATAGACAAGAACAGCACAATGAACCTACCCATCTGCCTTTTGCTACGTATGTTTTATGTCTCTCTCTCTTTATATAGACGTTTATAGAGGGAGATTTGAAAGTCAGTTGGAGATACGACAATACTTCACCCCCACATGTTATAGCGTGTATCTCTCAAGAACAAGGACATTTTCCTACAATGCAGGGCCTATAGGATCACAACACAATTCTCATACTCTAGAAACTTAATATTCATGCAAAGGCGTTATCTAATAAGTCCATATTTGAATGACCCCAGTTATCCCTGGATATTCTTTATAGCTCTTATTTGGTTGGTTGCTTGTTTCATAAGCAGTCCAGGATCACATACTGCATTTATCAACTCTTGCCGCGGTCCAAATGTTTGTGTCCCCCCAAAATTCATATGTTGCAATCCTGACTTCCAAGGTGATGGTGTTAGGAGGCGGGACCTTTGGGGTGATTAGGTCATGAGGGTGGAGCCCCCACGAATGGAATCAATGCTTTTAGAAAAGAGACCCCAGAGAGCTCCCTTGCTGCTTGTACCACGTGAGGAGACAGCGAGAGCTCTCGACAGTCTGCAGCCTGGAAGAGGGTCTTCACCAGAAGCTGACCACGCTGGTACCTTGATCTTGGACTTCCAGCCCCCAGAGCTGTGGGAAAAATCTATTGTTTATCAGCCACCCAGTCTATGGCATTTTGTTAGGCACCGTTGGACCAAGACCGGTATCTTTGACCTCAGCCTGTCTTTGTGTTTTGGGACATGGTCCATTTGTGGAGGGCAGGACAGATGTTTGGTTCAGTGTCTCACATTTCGGGATTGTTGTCTGTTGCCAGATTAGATCAGGTTATTCGTTTTGGCGGGACCCCCGCCCCTTGCCCTGCAGTGATGCTGTGGCTTTCTCAGTGTCTCCCCTATCAAAGGACACGGGGTGGCAGTTTGCCCCACTATCAGTAATGCTGAGTCAGATCCTGTGGTTAAAGTGAGGTGGCAGTCTGCTCGGGACGCCATAACAAAGTGCCACGGACCCAGGGGCTTAATCAACGGAAATATATTTCTCACAGTTTTGGACGCTGCAAGTCCAAGACTGAAGTGCCAGCAAGGTTGGTTTTCTCTGAGGCTTCTCTCCTTGGCTTGTGGATGGCCACCTCCTCACTGTGTCCTTACATGGTCTTCCCTCTGTGTCCCACTTATCTGGTGTCTCTTTGTGAGTCTAGATGACCTCTTCTTGTAAGGATACCAGGCAGATTGGACCAGGGCCTACCCTAGCAGCCTCTTTAACTGACTTACCTCTTTAAAGTACCTCTCTCCAAATACAGTCACATTGTGGGGTACTGAGGGTTAGGGACTGTAATATGAATTTGGAGGGACACAATTCAGCCCCTATCAGGTAGTAACTGCAGGTCCCTTCTTTGTAAAGGTACAGCTTTTCTTTTGTAATTATAAGATAACTTGTAGGCTGTGTTTCCCCACCTTTTTTTTTTTTTTTTTTGAGAGAGGGAGAGGAATGGAGGAGGGAGAGAGAGAGACAGATTGACAGACAGACATTGAGAGACATTGATCAGTTGCCTCCCGCACATGCCCCAGCCAAGGATCGAACCTAGCTGTGTGCCCTGACTGGGAATCAAACCCGCAGCGTTTTGGTATATGGGACAATGTTCCAACCAACTCCCCAGCTTTTTAATTCTCAATTTTTCCAGGCAATTATTTTGGCTTGGTGGTGGTTTTGACTTCAGAGAGTTAGAGCAGTAGATGCCCAACAGTAGGGGATGACCCGTTTCAGAGTTTTTATCCATATTCTTCAGAAGAGGAAACTGAGGCTCAGAGAGGGTAAGTTACTTGCTCAGGGGCACACGGCAAGTTTAAGCTAGTAATTACTGACATTTACTAAATGCCCCTGTGTGCAAGGTACGTAGTGATGCCCGTCTTACGGTTGAGGACAGTAGGGCCAGAGGGGCTTCTCACGCAGACAGCCAGTGGCAGAGCCTGTTTGGTACCAGGCCTGACTTACACCAGGGCCTCATGCTTTACTCACGGTCTTGTGTGAAGTCTCAAAGATGAAAAGTTTTCAGCCCTGCAGTCTTCATGAATCCTGAGACTGTTGCCTCTAAGCTCTTCAGAGTCCCCTAATGTCACAGCAGGAAGCTGGTAAAATGAATGGTTTGGTTTGTTTTTTGTTTTTTTAAAGATTTTATTTATTTACTTTTTTAGAGATAGGGGAAGGGAAGCGGGAGAGAAACATGATTGGTTGTCTCTTGCACACCCCGAGCTGGGAACCCTGGCCTGCAAACCCAGGCATGTGCCCTCACTGGGAATTGAACCGGCGACCTTTTGGTTTGCAGGCTGATGCTCTGTCCATTGAGCCACCCCAGCCAGGGCTAAATGAATGCTTTTAATCCTATCTGACTCAATGAAATGTATGACAATATTACCCACTCTACTCATAGTCATGCTTAGAGCCCGTAATGCCCTGACATTAGAATGAAGGAGGAAAAAAAGACAATACTGGGGCGTATTTGATCTCAGTATGTAAATACTCGGGCACAGCCGCGGGAAACATCACGAAGGTGGCAGTTGCTTTTGACCTCATTCATGCAGTGGCCATGAATGCAGCCTGACTCAGTCTGGTGCCCTTACTGACATCAAATTCAGTGTGTTTTATTATTATGGAGAAAATACTATACATGTAAAACAGTGCTAGGCTCTGGGCTCTGATCATTTTCAGCAGGTTTTCTATCGATGTGAAAAGTCTGTTGGGAAGTTCAGAAGTCTTGCAGGACTTGCATGGGACTCTCTGTGGTTTCTAGGCTGTGTAGCCTCTCTGGCCTGTCTGCTGCCCACTGACGGTGCCCTTCGCAGTGTCAACCAAAATCGCCCCAATATCCCAAATGTTCGCTAGAGGGCAGTATTACCCCACTGAACCTCACTGGTTTATCGTATTTTACAGGCTTTAGAGCAGGCTTAGAGGTCTTTCTCTTTTTTAAATCCTTACCTGAAGATATGTTGATTGATTTTAGAGAGGGAGGGCGGGGGGACGACGGTGGTGGGGGGGGAGAGGGAGAAAGAAACGTCAGTGTGAGAGAGAAACATCAATCCGTTACCTCCCATACGCGCCCCAACTGGGGATGGCACACGCAACTAGGTATGTGCCCTGACCGGCAATCGAACCTGCAGCCTTTGGGGTATGGGACAATGCTCCAAACAAATGAGCCACCCAGCCAGGGCTAGAGGGTCTTTGATGCCAGCAGGGCCCGTTGGGTAACCTAAGAAAGTCGCATGGACCTGGGCCCCTGGTTTAAAGGGGTTGGTTTTTATCTCCTGCCACTTGTGGCTGCTGAGCAAAAATTCGGCCCATTTGCCATAACTTCCTTTTTTAAAAAAGAGTATCTGGAAATCTAGAATAATGTGCTGTCTCATTTTTTCAATGTAGGTTCCGAATTTTTTCCAACTTCTACTTAAAATTTAAAAACAACCCTCTCTTTTACTTTTTAAAAGTTTTGTTGAGGTATAATTGATATACAAAGCGTTGCAGTGATTTAATGTGTACCTTTTCATGAGTTTTGATGAACAGTTTTAATCTACAGAAAAATTAAGAGAATAGAGTGAACACCTGTGACCCTTCACCTACATTCACCAGTTGACATTTTGCCGCATTGGCCACACCCATGGCTCTCTGCACACACACACAAACGTACGTTGTCTTATTGCTGAACCATTTGTCCATGAGCTGTAGATATTATATCACGTCACTTCTGGATACTTCAGCCTTCAAAGTGCATCTCCTCAGCATAAGCTCCTACACAGCCACTGCCCCTAGAAAACTAACAATATTCCTAACAGAACCTAATATGTGGTCCATACTTGAATTTCTCAGTTTTCCCCAAAAGGTGTTTTGAAGTTCTTTCTTTACCCCCAATCCAGGATCCAGTCAAGGATCACATGTAGCATTTGGAGGTCACATCTGTTTAGTCTCTCTCCTCTTTAAAAAATCGAGCTCTAAGTTATATTTTATCTTAAAAAATAATTTAATTAAAAATTTAAATTTAAATTTAATTATTAAAGTAAAATTAATAGAGCAACCTTGAATTTGAAGTTAATAAAAAGGTAATATTTTATTCTTAATTGTATAATTTTAATATTAAAATTTTTAAATATTAAATTTATATTAACTTTACATCTTAAGTTTATACTTTATCTTAGTATCTATGTTAAGGTCGACTTTTAAGTGTACAGCTTGATAAATTCTTACAAACGTATATACACTGTGAAACTCCCAGCCAGATCAAAATACATTTGTTTTTCTTTAATTCCAAATATGACACCCATCTTTTTATCAGCTTTCATGACACTGACATTTTTGAGCTGGTGATGCGAAGTTTGGGTTCGCCTGGCATTTCCTCACCTTTAGATTCGGGTGATGCACTTCTGGAGGGGCCGGCACAGCCGTGATGTTGTGTCCTTTATGGCCACAGGGGGGTGCCGGAGTCATCCGGGCCCAGTATCGGTGGTGCTGACCCAGATCACCTGGTTAAAAGATGGGGTCTGCCAGGTCCCTCCACTGTAAAGGAGCCTTCCTCCCCTGTCACAGGATGTTATCTGTGGACAGTACTTGGAGACCCTGTATGCCATCCGATTTTTAAAAGCCTGAGGTGGTCAAAGGAAGCACGCTTGTGGGCAGCTATCATGTTATGAGGCCTCCAGGGCCACCAGTTGAAAGTCTCAGGTTTAGAATCTCAGAGGGGTCTTAAGCAAACTCCTTCCCATCATCCTGAAGGGAGAGGGACAGGGAGCTACCCAGGGAGGCCCCAGGGAGTTTGTATGGGTGCAGGCATCTACGGTGGGACCCCCTCCCCAAAGAGCACCTGTCTTCCTGCAGCTCCGGGACTGTGGAGGGCTGCGGGAGGTGGAGGTGACCGCGTGCCTGGTGTGGAAGGACTGGCCTCACCGAGTGCACCCCCACAGCCTCGTGGGGAAAGACTGCACCGACGGCGTCTGCAGGGTGCGGCTTCGGCCTCACGTCAGCCCCCGGCACAGGTACCCAACCCCGACCCCTGACCCCTGACTCTTGGTCATGGAGATTCTGAGAATCTCCCAGGGACACCTTAGAGCAAGGGGCAGCTTAGCCAGGCTCTCCCTACTGCATTTCCTAGATGGGGAAACTGAGGCCTGGTGGCAGTGGAGGGCCTTCCCTAGGCCTGGAGCCCTGCCCCACACATTCGTACACATTAAATTTATCCTCATATTGTAGAGGAGGAAACTGAGGCTCTGTGAGGTGCAGGGGTGCAGAGAGCCAATGGCAGAGCTGGGATCTGACCCCAGACCTGACTTAACCGCAAGGCCCGTTCTTTCTCTTGCTTTATAATGTATATGTTTTTACTATAAAAAAATGACAAGGTTCAGAAAGAATGTGCAGTGAAAAATAAATTCCATTCCTTCTTTGTTCTTCCAGATACCAGTGCCCCATCCTGGAGGCAATAGAAAATATGCTATGCATAGAAATAGTATTTTCCCTCCTTATAAATAATAGCAGACCTGGCACCTCATTTTTGTGTTCCAGGACATCTTGGAGATCATTCTGATCGGGACATTTAGAGCTGCCCCGTCCTTTTTATGGGCTGCATAGTATTCCAGTGTGCAGATACACACAGGGACTGGAACGGGTCCTCTATTAATGGGCGCCTACGATGGTCTCAATCCCTCGTGGTTCCATGATTAACTGAGCTGCAGTGAATCCCATATAGATCAGTCCTTCTCGAGGACAAATTCTCAGTGTGTCCATGTGTGCTTTCTGTAATCTATACATTTCGTAAGAGCAGGAATTTCTGTCTCCTTTGTTCCCTACTATGTCCCCCAGCACCTAGCACATGTCTGGCCCACAGTAGGTGCTCAGAAAATATTTGTAGAATGAATGCATACTGCCAGATTGTCCTCCAATGTGTAATTGCCGGAGCACTTTACGGCCCCAGCAGCCGTGGGTAAGAGTACCTGACTCTCCACAACCTTACCTGCAGAGGATATTAGCAAATGTCTTGATCTTTGCTATTTGGATAAGTTTTTAAAAATTGGCATCATGTTGGTGTTTAATTTGCAGTTTTCTTATAAATGAAGTTGGCCAGCGTTGTCATGTGGTAAAGATAAGGGGCGCTCCCAGGTTCTCTCAAGAATCCTTGACACCTTTGGAGGGTTTGAACCCCAGGGCCCTGCCCCAAGGCGTAGGCCCCCTGGGCCCGGGGCACCTCGGCCCCTGAGACTGCGAGCCCCAAGGCAGGGAGTAATTGCTGGAGCCCTCCTGTGGGCTAGGGCTCCGCCCACCTCCTCGGACAACCTCCCTTCCCCCCACGCAGCTTTAACAACCTGGGCATCCAGTGTGTGAGGAAGAAGGAGATTGAGGCGGCCATAGAGAGGAAAATCCAGCTCGGCATCGACCCCTACAATGGTGAGCCCAAACCCCAAGCCCCTGCCAGTTCCCACCCCCTCGCCTTCTGTGGGCCCCTCGTCTCCTCCAGTCCTCCTTTGTCCCCCGTCCCCCACCCTCAGCCTTCCCGCATCTCTCCCACAGCTGGGTCCCTGAAGAACCATCAGGAGGTGGACATGAACGTCGTGAGGATCTGCTTCCAGGCCTCTTACAGGGACCAGCAGGGACAGATGCGCCAGATGGACCCCGTGCTCTCTGAGCCCGTCTATGACAAGAGTGAGTCAAGGGTGCCATGTCTGTAGGATTGTCCTTGGCCACAGGTACCAAAAAGCCCCACATACAAAGGCATGAACCAACAGGGGGTTCTTCATTTTTAAATTAAAAAAATTTTTTTTAAAGATTTTATTTACTCAGAGAGAGGGGAATGTAGGAAGAAAGAAAGGGAGAGAAACATCCATCAATTGCCTCTCACACATGACTCAACCCCCAACCAGGGACCAGGCCCTGTGACCCAGGCATGTGCCCTGACTGGGAATCGAACTGGCGACCCTTTGCTTTGTGGGATGATGCCCAACCAACTGAGCCACACTGGCTAGGACAGTTCTCTATTTTTAAATTTATTTTTATTTTTAATTTTTTAAAAAATATTTTATTTCTTTATTTTTAGAGAGAGGGGAAGGAAGGGAGAAAGAGGGGGAGGGAAACACCAATGTGTGAGAGATACAGCAATAGGTTGCCTCTCACACGCCCCCAACTGGGGACCGGGCCTACAACCCAGGCATGTGCTCTGACTGGGAATCGAGCCGACGACCTTCCGGTTAGCATGCCGGCACTCAATCCACTGAGCCCCACCAGCCAGGGCAGTTTTTTATTTTTCTATGTCTCAGTTATGAAGCCTGTTCCTGTGGATTCAGCTGCTCATCAGTATCGGGACATTGGTTCAGCGGTTCTGTAAGTTTGTTTCTTTTCCCCTCGTAGTCATGAGCTGGCTGCCATAGCTCTAGATATCACATCTGTGTTGTTCAGGGCACGATGGGCAGTGCCACCCTGTATGGCAAGCAAGCTGTATGCTGCCCAATTCCAGCATAGGCATTTACTATATAGCCTATGGAAATGAGACCTCCTGGTATTATAGAATGTACAACCCATACAACTGTACTAGACTATCCTAGGGAAGAGGCAGCATGAGTAACAGTGTTTCTCTCTTTTATAGAGAAAATAATATATTCCCCAGAATCCCCCTGATAGACTTCTGTTTATGTCCAGTTGGCCAGATTTGGTCCCATGGTTGCAAGGGAGTTTGGGAAAGGAAGTATTTAGGCTTTCGTCCTCTACAGAGGGGTGGAGGCATGGAAGAGAGCATTGGGAATGGCTGGCAGGTTTTAGCCAGCCTACAGAGATTGCCACAGGCATCTAAATGGGGAAGGATATTAATTCAATCAGGGCTTTTATGGATGCAAGTGATAGGATCCCAACTCAAACTGGCCAAAGGAGAAAAAAAAGAATTTGTAGCAGGCCCTGGTGGGGATGTGGGGAAATGTGGTGATGGGGGAAGGGGTGGAAGAATCTAGCAACAAAGAAAAAGGACTCACGGACATGGACAACAGTGTGGTGATTTCAGTGGGAGGCAGAGGGAAAAGGGTGTAAGGGGGATAAGTGGTAATGGAAAAAAATATGATAAAAAGCCCTGGCTGGTGTGGTTCAGTGGATTGAGTGCTGGCCTGCGAACCAAAGGGTCCCGGGTTCCACTCCTAGTCTAGGACACATGCCTGGGTTGTGGGCCAGGTCCCCAGTAGGGGGCGCTCGTGAGGCAACCACATATTGATGTTTCCTTCTCTTTCTCCCTCTCTTCCCCTCTTTAAAAATAAATAAATAAAATCTTTAAAAAATTACAATTAAAGAGGGAAACAAAAGAAAAAAATAAACAAATGGAACTACATCAAACTAAAAAGCTTTTTCACTGCAAAGACCATCAACAATAACAAAAAAAAGAATTTGTTTCATTAACTAAAAAGAAACCTGGAGGTAGCACAGTTGCTTCAGGTCTGCTTGCCTCCAGGTCCTCAGAGATGTCATTACAGGTCTGTCTTTCCTCTCTCCGCTATGCCTCCTCCATGTTAGAATCATTATTGGCAGTGCCCTCCGTGGGGGTGCGATGACTGTGTGCAGCTCTAGGTTTATGTCCTACTTGCTTGGCACCTCTTCCCCACTTCCTACGACAGCTCTTACCCAGTAGTTTTGCTCAGAGTCTCAGGGCTGTCTCTCATTGGCCTGGTTTTGGTCATGTGTTCCTCTCTGACCAATCAGCTGTGGCCAGAAGGAAGCGATTTTTGGATTACCTGGATCTGGCTGGAAGTGGGCTCAGCCATACCCAATCCCCGTGACTGAGATGCGGGGCTGGTCCCTCCAGGGAAAATTGAGGGGCTAGTAACAGAAGAAGGGCCAGGACTGGCAGGTAGGCAAAAACAACAACAACAACAACAACAACAACAACAACAGTGTCTCCTACAGATTTCAGGCCATTAACCCTCACCTAAGAATTGTCTCTGACGCCCGACCCCGCCAAATCTCCCTTAGGCCTGAGGGTCTCCTTTTTGGTCAGACGCTCACCGGACCTCAGCATGGAGGACTTGCGATTGTCCACTAATCCCCTCTTGTCTGAGCGGCTTCTTTTACCACCTGGACCATGGGTTCCAGGAGGGTCAGGTGCCCTGGCTTCTCTGTTTCCTACCTCTCCACAGCCCAGGGTGGACACATACAGGGTGCCTCGTAAGGATTTGATGACTGAGCTCCTGTTTCTTCTTCCACACCTTTTCCTCGTGCTCCTTCCCAGAGTCCACAAACACATCCGAGTTGCGGATCTGCCGAATCAACAAGGAGAGCGGGCCGTGCACGGGTGGCGAGGAGCTCTACCTGTTGTGTGACAAGGTGCAGAAAGGTGAGGGGCCCGGGGCAGCGAGCAGGCGGAGGGGGTTCTGGCGGCTTGCAGGCGGGGCCAGGCAGCCCGGAAGAGAGAGGATGAGGAGGACCTGGCTAACCCAGCAGGGGAGTGGAAGGATCCAGGACTCTGGTTTTGGAGTAGACGCAGCCAATTGGCACATTCGCTCACTGAGTCATTTGCTCATTCACATACTGAGACGAGGGCCATCCAGGCTGGCCCGCACTAGGTGCTAGGCCGGCCTCCCCACCGCGAGCTCCACTGTTTAGGACACTCTGGTACAAAAATCGTGGAGTCAATGCCTTGGATATATACCCAGGAGTGGGAGGTTCTTATGAAATTATTTTTTAAATTATTTTAAATTTATTGATTTTAGAGAGAGAGCAAGTGAGACAGACATTGATCTGTCATTCCACTTATTTATGCATTCATTGGTTCTTAGGAAATTTTGAATGAACTGAGCAGATGGTTATTAGGTGGCTCCTGTGTGCCGGCCCCTGTGCTGGGCAGTGCTGGGACACGCAGTGGCAGAGACGGGCCCCGCCCAGCCCACCCAGAGCTCTCAGTTCAGTGGGAGGTAGGGAAAGGGATACAAATTACCGATGTGGGCAATGCTGAGAGGAAGGAAGACAAAGTGCTGAGACTGAGCAACAGGAAGACCAGACGCGGTCTAGGCATCTGGGAAGGCTTCCCAGAGGAGGTGACAGTTGAGCTGAGATCTGAGGCAAGCCAAGGAGATTGTTAGTGGCCTGGAAGTTGGGACCAGGGCACAGAAACCATTCCAGGTATGAGTGAATAACTAGAGGCAGGCATTTGAGTCCTGTTGCATCATTTATTCACTGGCCAGTGTCAGACAGGTGCCTTCCCCATCTGAGCCGCATTTCCTCATAAAATGAGTCACTGGTAGGATGACATGGCATCCCAACTACCCAAGAAGAGCACTACAGAGAGTTAGCATTTACTGAGGATTTTCTGAGTGCCAGGCCTGAGGAGTTAGTACCTTGCGTAATACTACAGGAACACTCACAGTTAACACAGACTGAGCACCTATTATGCACTAAGCCCTCGTCTGAGCCCTTTTAGGTGGAGCGATTTGTTTAATCCCCTTAGAACCCTGCGAAGTAGGTACTATGATTTTCCCTTGGTTATGGTAAGGAAACTAGGCCTAGAGATAGCAGATGGCTTCCCCAAGCCCTGGCAGAGCTGGCAGTGAAGGGCTCTAGCTTGCCTGCATTCCCAGCGTGGCTCCACCACTTGCTTGCTGTGAGACCTTGGATAAGTGACTTTACCTCTCTGTGCCTCTGCTTCGTCCTCTATGTAATGGGGTTCCTAAAAGTACCTTCTTCATAGGGTTGTTGTGACAGAGGCAGTCTGTGTGTGCCCAACACAAATAAAGCCTCAGTATGTGGCATTGGTGTTATGAGAGAGGCAATGCAATAAGACAAGAAAAAAGAATTGCAGGCGAAGTAGCGTAGCAAATCCTGACTATTCCCTGCTGGCTGTGTGACCTTGGGTAAGTCATCGAACTCCTCCAAGCCTTAGTTTCTCCACCTTTAAAGCAGGTGTGTAGAAAAGAGTTAACATAGCATATCTGAGACTGTTATCCTTTGGAAGCCCTGTCTACAAGGTTGGCCCTTGGTGGACTTCTGGGAAGTTAGGTTTTGAGAGGATCCCCGCCATTCCTTGAGTGGTCAGAGTAGCTCACTGTGCCTACACTGTTTGTATGAGCAACATGGTTCGTGTGGACCACCTACTTTCCTTCTGGGGAGTCTGGCATTTTGGTCCATGTCAGACAGGCGGTGCTTAGGTAACCAGCCCCCGGGAGAAACCCTGGACTCTGAGGCTCTAAGGAGCTTCCTTGATAGACAGCACTTCCTGCGTGTTGTCACATTTTGTTACTGGGAGCAATTGGCGCGTCCTGGGTGACTCCGCTGGGGGAGGACTCCTGGAAACTTGAGCCTGGGTTCCTCTGGACTTCGCTGCAGCCACCTTCCCCTTTTCTCGAGGGTGCTTGGTATCTTTCTGCTGTAATAAATCAAAGCCGTGAGTACGGGCTACATGCCGAGTCCTGTGAGTCCCCTTCACAAATCACTGAATCTGACACAGTGGGAATATTAATTCTCTCTGCCTTTTGGGTTATTACAAGGATTAAATGAGGTAATATATAAAAAAATTATAGTGACTGACACACAGTAGCTGCTCAAGAGGTTAGCTACCACAACGATGAGGTGTGTTTTTTATTTTTTAAAGATTTTATTTACTTGTTTTTGGAAAGGGGAAGGGAAGGGAGAAAGAGAGGGAGAGAAACATCAATGTGTGGTTGCCTATCATGCACCCCCCACTGGGGACCTGGTCCATGACCCAGGCATGTGCCCTGACTGGGGAATCGAACGGGCGACCGTTTGGTTCGCAGGCTGGCACTCAATCCACTGAGCCACAGCAGCCAGGGCCACAATGATGAGTTTTATTCTTAGGAATGTTAGTACTGATCTTGGGGGAGACTGAGTGAGTTGGGGGCCCAGTGCGCCAATGTTCTTGCTCAGCTGATGTCCCCACTTTCCCACAGAGGACATAGCGGTGGTGTTCAGCAGTGCCTCCTGGGAAGGCCGAGCTGACTTCTCCCAGGCCGACGTGCACCGCCAGATTGCCATCGTGTTCAAGACACCGCCCTACGAGGACCTGGAGATCGTTGAACCTGTGACAGTCAATGTCTTCCTGCAGCGGCTCACTGATGGGGTCTGCAGTGAGCCTCTGCCCTTCACGTACCTGCCTCGAGACCAAGGTGACTGCAACAACCCAGGGTGACCCACGACCCTGGAGACCGGGTCTCTGGCCTTGCTTGGGGCAACTCAGAGGGGTGAGCAGAAGAGGCAGAAGTAGAATGCAGGCTCAGAGCCGCACAGACTGGGGTTCAAATCCTGGCTTTGCCACTTACTGGCTGTGTGACCTTGGCCTCTCGGAGCCTCGCTCTCCCCCTGTGCAAAGTGGAAATAAGAATAGTACCCACCTCGTGGCATTTTGGGAGGATTTAATCGTTCCTCTCCTCACCACAGCTGCTCATGCCTAGCCCTGTGCTGGGTATTGTTGAGGACATAGTGGTGACCAAATAGCCCCGGCGCTACCCTCATGAGTCTCAGTCCTATGGAGGGCAGACCCATTCCTAGATGGCGACAGTGAGCGTGAACAGGACTGGGATAGAACTGCCCAGGGGACTCAGCTTGCCCAGAGCATTCCCCTCCTTATTTCATGTCCGTGGGTTGTACATATAAGTTCTTTGGCTTCTCCATTTCCTATACTATTCTTAACCTCCCCCTGTCTATTTTGTACCTACTATTTATGCTTCTTACTCCCTGTACCTTTTCCTCCATTCTCCTCTCTCCCCTCCCTGCTGATAACCTTCCATGTGATCTCCATTTCTGTGATTCTGTTCCTGTTCTAGTTGTTTCCTTAGTTTTTCTTTATGTTTTTCTAGGTTCAGTTGTTGATAGTTGTGAGTTTGTTGTCATTTAACTGTTCATATTTTTGATCATCTTTTTTTTCTTAGATAAGTCCCTTTAACATTTCATTTAATAAGGGCTTGGTGATGATGAACTCCTTTTACTTTATCTGGGAAGCCCTTTTTCTGCCCTTCCAATCTAAATGATAGCTTTGCTGGATAGAGTATTCTTGGATGTAGGCCCTTGCCTTTCATGACTTTGAATACTTCTTTCCAGCCCCTTCTTGCCTGTAAGGCTTCTTTGGAGAAATCAGCTGACAGTCTTATGGGAACTCCTTTGTAGGTAACTCTTTCCTTTTCTCTTGCTGCTTTTAAGATTTTCTCCTTATCTTTCATCTGGGGTAATGTAATTATGGTGTGCCTTGGTGTGTGCTTCCTTGGATCCAACTTCTTTGGGACTCTTTGAGCTTCCTGGACTTCCTGGAAGTCTATTTCCTTTGCCAGATTGGGGAAATTCTCCTTCATTATTTATTCAATTAAGTTTTCAATTTCTTGCTCTTCCTCTTCTCCTTCTGGCACCCCTATGATTCAGATGTTAGAGCATTTAAAGTTATGTCCCAAAGGTTCCTAAACCTCTCCTCATTTTTGTAAATTCTTGTTTCTTCATTCTGTTCTGTTTGGATGTTTATTTCTTCCTTCTGCTCTAAATTGCTGGTTTGAGTCCCAGTTTCCTTCCCTTCACTGTTGGCTCCCTGTGTATTTTTCTTTATTTCACTTTGCATAGCCTTCACCGTTTCCTCCATTTTGCGACCATACTCAGCTAGTTCTATTAGGATCCAGATTACTAGTGTTTCGAACTCTGCATCTGTTAGGTTGGCTGTCTCTTCATCACTTAGTTCTGTTTTTGGAGCTTTGGTCTGTTTTTTCATTTTTTTGTATTGGCACACCTATTACATTGTCCGAGTTTCATTCTGATTAAGATGTGTACATCTATTTGCATTGGTTGGCCAAGAACTAGAACAGCTCAACAACTTCCTCGATGGTCAAATTAATTCTTAGTCGTCTTTATTGATGGCTTGCTCTATATATCCCTGATATCTCCTGAACAGACAGCTACGGCGTGGACAAGAAGCGGAAACGGGGGATGCCTGATGTCCTTGGGGAGCTAAACAGCTCTGGTATGTCCCCTTCACCTCTTCCCACACCCATCGCCAGGTCCCTGGGAGGGGATGACTGACCCCACTAACCTGCCCTGCCCTAGGCTGGGGAGGAGGGACTGTCAGGACCCAGGGATCCTCATCTCTGTCTTCCCTCAGACCCTCATGGCATCGAGAGCAAGCGGCGGAGGAAAAAGCCAGCCTTCCTGGACCACTTCCTGCCCAGCCATGGCTCAGGTGGGTCCTGGCTCTGTGCCAGCCCCTGCCCCCGGGGGTAGGCTCAGGGTGAGCTGCAGCCTTGCTTTTCTGGACTCTTTGGGCCCCCCAAGAGCTCCCACAAGGCCAGTGGCACACCACTTAGCCAGCAACATAAAGTGGGAAGAATAGCCATTCTGGACCCAGTCTGGAGGCTCGGATCTCCCCTGGACCATCTGCTTTCTGTGTGATCTTCACCAGGTGGCTCCACTTCTCAGATGCTCAGAGGCACGCCTGAAAAGTCTCAGCATGTACCTACCTCATTGGCCTTTTATTTTTTCGTTTTTATTTTTTGTTGATTACAGAGAGAGAGAGAGAGAGAGGGAGGGAGGGAGGGAGAGAGAAAAACATCGGTGCAAGAGAGAAACATCAATTGGTTGCCTCTTGCATATGCCCCAACTGGGGACCGAACCCACAACCCAGGCATGTGCCCTGACTGGAAATCAAACCCATGATCTTTCAGTTTGTGGGATAAATGTCCAACCAACTGAGCCACACCAGCCGGGGCTCATTGGCCTTTTAAAATTTAATGTATTTATTTTACAGACACTGTATGACAGGCACCTAAGTGCTTTGTGTGTCTTTTCTCATTCGATCTGCACAATCACCCTGCAAGGCGGATACTATCATTCCCTGCCCGCTCCCAGCCCGTTTTACTCGTGCAAAAACTGAAGCTCAGAGAGGCAAAGTCCCTTGTCTAGGGTCACACAGCTAGTCCGTGGTAGAGCAGGGAGTTGCATCTGGGCATCTGTATAGATTAGTGACAGTGAGTGTGAAACAGGTAGCAGGGAGTAGATGGATAAATGGGGGTGGTTGTCAGAGTTGTCAGAGGCAGCCAACGTCAAATTGAGTCCACCTCTAGCCCCACCACCCTCTGGCCTCTTCTCCCCCACCATCATCTCAATTCACATGCCAGCCTCCAGTTCCCATGAACTCCTACCCTATCTGGTTGCCATCAGAGACCCCCCCACCTGCTGACTACTAGCTCTGAGAACACTGTCCCCAACACCCCGCTGACCCCGGGGAACCAAGCTCCCAGCCAGCCGCCAACACTCGGCCCAGCCTGGACCACTCTAGTCAGTCCCACCCTGCAAATTGCAAGTACTGCCTGTTGTCTCCCCACCCCACTGCAACTTCACCCCTAGCAACCACCAACCCTAGCCCAGTTCATCGGTCTTCAGTGCCCAATCTCCAAAGCCCCTCCTCATTAGCCACCTGCCATTCATCTACTTCCTCCATCACCCCCATTTCCCAAAGCTTCCTTTTCTCATTCTTGGGGCAAAGCCACCATGGCACTAGAGCATAACAATGGGACGTGTAGCCTCTGGAATCAGACTGAGTTTGGATTCTGAGGCTACAATTTAGCCACTGTGTAATCTGTTTGTGCTTCACTTCACTCACCTGTCAGGTGGAAACCTTCCCACTCAGGGTCCTTTCTAGAATTTATTGAGGTCATGTCATGCAGTTCTTTAGCACAGTGGCTGTGTCCATATGTTACGTACTTGTCAGAAATCAGGGATGGCACCTGCATCTGTTACGATCACGTTTCACTGTATTCACAGCAAAACTCAAAATAACGGGGGCTTCAAAAGGACTTAACTTTATTTGTCCTCTCACATACACACAGTCCAGAGGTAGGTGGTGCAGGGATGGTTTGGTGGCTGCATAATCCCCAGAGTCCCAAGCCTTTTTCAACTTGCAGTTCCCATCTCATTGTCCAAATGTCTGCTGCAGCTCCAGCCATCATGCCCACATTCATGCCCCACATGAGACTGGCCACCTCCAGAGTGTTGTCTGTCTTGTTCACCGCTGTGTTCGCAGTGCCAGAGCTCAGCCGTTCTCAAAGTTTGGCTCGGCCTCCCGCGGGAGTACCATCAATATTAAGTGAACTCGAACCACTTCCCTCTCCTGTTTGATGCTTTGATGCCTCTTTGCTTTTGGAGAAGAAACCAAATCCACCCCATTCTTGCAGCAGAACTTGGTCACATACCCACATTAGCTGCAAGGAAGGCTGGGAAATAGAATCCCAGCAGCCCTGTGTGTCTTTCTGAGATACCCATAAACAGCCTTTGCTGGTAAAGTTTGTCTTGTCTCAAAAACAGAGGCTGTCTTATGATGACGCTTGTCATTTTACCTTCCAATTTGGGGACTGATGACTTCTCATTTGGGTCTCCCATGGTGTGGATATTCCTCTTTTGGGGTTGTTTTTATATTTGGTGGGAAGCTTTTGAGCCTCTTCTCCTTCCTCATTCTTGGGGAAAACTTCGCAGCACTTCAGGCGTATTGTTCCAACCCTGGTTCTCCCTGGGATTAAAGGAGGCCACCTGATAATGCATTTAGCATGGGACTGGCCAGAAGTTGACCCTAAAGCCCACCATACTTCCTTCTCTTTCTTATCCCTACAGGCCCGTTCCTCCCACCATCGGCCCTGCTGCCGGACACAGACTTCTTCCCCAGCACCGTGTCCCTCCCGGGCCTGGAGCCCCCTGGTGGGCCGGACCTCCTGGATGAAGGCTTTTCCTATGAAACCACAACCCCCACACTCTTCACCATGCTGGACATGCTGCCCCCGCCACCTCCACTTGCCAGCGCTGTCACAGGCAACGGGGTTGCAGGGGCCACAGTTGGGGAGCCACCCGGCCCTGAGCCAATGACACTGGACTCATACCAGGCTCCAGTCCCCGGGGACGGGGGCACTGCCAGCCTTGTGGGCAGCAACATGTTCCCCAACCAGTACCGTGAGGCGGGCTTTGGGGGTGGCCTCCTGTCCCCGGGGCCTGAGGCCACGTAGCCCCCTCGGTGCCGCAGGAGAGGCACTGGGTGGGGAGGCGGGTGGAAGGAGCTGTGTGAACATAACCAGGGTGGTCAGTACCCCCATCCCCTGGGACCACCCTTGGTCAGGTCTCCTGACCTCCTCATCTTTGTGATCGGACATCTTCAGCGCTGGCAAGAAGCTCTGCAGCACCGATTTCCCCTGAGGCCATTCTGCAAATGAGAAAACTGAGTCCAGAGAGGACTAGGGACTTTGCTCCTATGCACTCAGTCCCCATAATTGGGGACTGCTTCTCCCGGATGATTCTGAAGAGTGTATATATGGGAGGGGGTGCACATCCCAGCCATCCTTCCCCGTGAACATAGTGGGTAGGTTGTTCACCTTCCCAATAAAGATGAGTTTTCAGTCTTGGGAGTCGCGTCTGTTTCAAGCACAAGGCCAGCAGGCTTCGCTCCGCTCCTCCTCTCCCCGCCCTCCCCCCAGGCCCCGCCCCTCGCCGTAGCGGAAGCGCGCTCCGCCACGCTCCGCCCCTCCCCCTTCGCGCGGCCTCCCACTTCCGCTTCCGGTGCGGGCCGCGCGCGAGCGCAGCGGTGGCAGACGGCGACGAGCCGGTGAGTGCAGGCGGCGGGCCCCGACGTCCTGGCCTTTGGGTGGCGTCAGCCCAGCTTCGCCTTTGCCTCCGCCCCTCCCTGGGCTCCTGCGAGCCTCTGCCTGGCCCCGGCCCCGAAGGCTTCACACCTCGCACTTCCTCCGGCCTGCGGGGCCTCAGGCCGCGCCCCTGCCTCCACCGTGGGCCGGAACTTGCGGCGGCCGACCCCGCCGCTGCCCGATTCCTTGTCAGAAAAAACTTAGTGGAACCCTCAGGCCCAGACCGGCCCGCGAGCCCTGTCCTAACCTTCGGGCCCCGCCGCTGCCCACGAGCCTTCACCCTAAACTCAACCCGCTCCCACCCATCTGCCAGCTCCGCCTCCCTCTGCCTCCACTCCCTTTTTTAACCCCCCTGCCAATTTACATTCCTTCTTTAGACCTCAGCCCCGCTCTAAGGAAAGACAGCACTCCCCCAAGTTCCTCCTCCTCCTCCCCCCACAGGCGGCATCGTCGTCCATCCATGCCCTTCACTTGCCCTCGACCCCCACCTCCATACCACCACTCTTCCCAGTCCTCCTCTTCTTCTACCTTCCTTCATCAGTTTACAACCCATGCGCATCTCCACGCGTGGCTCCTGGCGGGAGCCATTTGAGCTCCTGAGGAACTGCTTGGAATTCCTTCTGGAAGCTGCTTAGAGTCTGCCTCTAGAGCTTACTGCAAACCCTTGCTGCTTCCATTCTAAAACCTTTCATTCTTGACCGCAGCTGCTCGAACCAGGTCTCTCCTTTCCCAGAAATGGATGCTCACTCCAGAATTCCAGGGCGGGTTGGGCGGGGGGTCAGAATGCCCAGGCCACTGGGTCAGAGTCGTCCCCGGGGATACGCAGGCCTGAGCACCTGGTGCAAGGTTCTGCAGCTTCACTTGCTCTCCCTGAAGCTGGCATTTAGGGCTTGAAGCTAGCTCTGTCGCCAACTTATAGGTGACTTTGATTGTGTCCATGTGGTTTTTCAGCCCATGCGACACTCCCCTCCTTTCATCCTCCAGGTTTGAGGCCTCAGGCTTGGCCTCTCCACGATGTGGCACGAGGCTCGGAAGCACGAGCGGAAGCTTCGAGGCATGATGGTCGACTACAAGAAGAGGGCAGAACGGAGGCGGGAGTACTATGAAAAGATCGTGAGTAGCCGACTTTTAATGTGGGGTGGAGCTCCCTAAGAGAGCGGGCCCCTGGTCATCCTGCAAAAATTTGGGCTTGGAAATATGCCAGTACAAGGGCCCAGTTTCCTCAGAATATTCAGTTATTTCTTCAGTGTAATCGTTGGTAAAACCCTGTGGCATTGTCAGCACGTGCTGTGTTGTTTGGTGTGGCCTCAGAGCACAGAGCTGGCGTTAGCGGAAGGAAGGAAGGTCTTTGTGACACTCAGAGCAGTCCCCACATGAGACTGACCACCTCCGGAGTGTTGTCTGCCTTGTTCACTGCTGTGTTCGCAGTGCCAGAGCTCAGCCGTTCTCAAAGTTTGGCTCGGCCTCCCGCGGGAGTGCCATCAATATTAAGTGAACTCGAACCACTTCCCTCTCCTGTTTGATGCTTTGATGCCTCTGCTTTTGGAGAAGAAACCAGATCCACCCCATGACCTGAAAGTCCTCTCCTGGCCTTTCAGCTCCATCCTTGGGCAGCACCAAAGGGTTTTATTTGTTTTATTTTGTGTGTGTGTGTGTGTGTGTGTGTGTCTTTGCCACTACACATTGTGTCTGTATTGCCTCCCCGCACCAATTTAACGTACTGGTTGTTGAGACCCCAGCTCAAAATGGCACTTGTGTGTTGGGGTCATTTTTCCTGTTAGATGATATTTACACAGACATTCCCATTTGCTACTATTATCACTATCCCAGCCTCTCCCCTGGTCTCCTGGCCTCTACTTCTGTTCCAGTCAACCCACCTTCCTCAGAGGGTTCAGACAGGTCTGTCTTTCTTCCTTTTTTCCTCCCTCCCTCCCTCACCCAAGGACATTGCTTTCAGAGAGACGAAGGGAGAGAGAAAAACATCGATGCGACAGAGAAGCATTGATTGGTTCTCCCTTGTACATGCCCAGACTGGGGGTTGAACCTGCAACCTTTTGGTTATGGGGCAATCCTCCAGCCAACTGAGCCACAACGGCCAGGGCCAGAGAGGTCTTTCCAAAACACAAGGCTGACCCTACCCCTCCTTCGCTCAGAACTCCTCTGTGGCTCCCTAGTGCCCCTGAGAAAACCCAGGCTCCTTAACGCAGCCTTCAAGGCCTGGCTTTTGGTCCCCTCCAGACTCATGCCACCTGTTCTGCCTCATTCCTTTGCTCAGGCCTCCTCACTACTTAGGTGACTATCTCTAACACAGAAGTTTACGAAGAATATAAGCTTACCTCCCAGAATTATATAGTCCTTTCTGACCACGGGGCCTTTGCACGAGCTCACTCTTTCTTCTTTCTTTTTTTCTTTCTATTTATTTATTTAGAAAAGGGAGGGAGAAAGAGAGGGAGAAAAACATCGATGTGAGAGAGATACATGGGTCTGTTACCTCTCAGCCTTCCAACTGGGGACCTGGTCAAAGTGTGCTTTAGCTCATCTGGATATACCCCATGTTGTTAATGTCCAAACATTAATCATTAAAACATTTTTTTAAAGATTTTGTTTATCTTTAGAAAGAGGAAGGGAGGGAGAGAGAGGGAGAGAAACATCAGTGTGTGGTTGCCTCTTGTGCATCCCCTGCTAGGGACCTGGCCCGCCACCCAGGCATGTTCCCTGATAGAAACTGAACTGGCGACCCTTTGGTTTGCAGGCTAGCAATCAGTCCACCGAGCCACACCAGCCAGGCCGTCATTAAAACATTTTTGGTTAAAAATAAAAATTCCCGTCAGACATGTACTTTGACTGGGAATCAAACTGGCAGCCTTTTGGTTCGCAGGCTGGCACTCAGCCCACTGAGCCACACGAGGCAGAGCTCACATGAGCTTTTTCTGTATCTGGTCAATTCGCGCTCATCTGTCAGCTCTCAGTCCATAGGCAGTCTTCCCTCATCCACCTCAGTCAGTCCTGTGTCCCTATAGGCGCTGCCATTGCTCCCTGCTCTTTCCCTTTGTAAAATTTAACACACATACATCCAGCTCTGTAAGACTGGAGACTAGGTGTGCTTGGGTCAAATTGGTATCCCAAGCTGAGGCCCCACAAATATGGCTTGAAAGAACTAAAACAATATAACGGTCGCAGTTACCATTGCAGTGGCTCCTTCAGGCACTAGGCTATGAGAAGAGCTTTAGGTGCATGATTTCTTCAATTCCCCAAAGCCTCCCCAGAGACAGCAGCTACTGTTACCCTACGAGAGGAATCCCTGAGAGCCCCTCACTTGCCTTCTGTCACCCACAAGTGAACCACTGGGCTGAAGGGAGAGCCCAGGAGCGCGAGGACAGGGCCTGGCCCTGTACGGGTCGTAGTTGAGGCCCCAGCAGTGGGCCAGGAACACAACCAGTGCTGAGGAATGAATGGCTGGCATTTGTTAAGGGCCATGGTGTTTCAGACTAAGGACATACTGAAGTTGTAAGCATTTGTGTGTTAACCACTATGCCAAACACTTCACACGTAGCTCTGCTTCATCAGGTCCTCGCCCCAGCCCAGGAGGGAGTTCTGACAGCCTCGTATTACAGATGAACAGACCGAGCCCAGACAGTAATGGCCTGTAGCCACGTAGCACAAGGGCTGGCCCAGGCTCTTAGCTTTCCAGCAGGGCTTTCTAATGCAGAAGTGGAAGTTCAGAACAGTATAATGACTTGTTCAAGGTGATACAGCTGCGAGGCAACCTGCCAGAATGGTTAGGTCCTTAGAGTTTGTAGTCCAAGGGCTCTGGGCTCGGATTTCAGCTATTCCACTTGGGTGCTGCGTGGCCTTGGACGAGTGATGCCTCCTGAGCCTGGTTGCCTCTTCTACACGTGAAATGATGCAACACGTAGAATCAGGCTTGGCTGTGAATAATAGAGACCTAAAGCATCAGTGGCTTAAATAAAATAGAAGTTTGTCGCTTTTTCACATAGAAGCCCTGTGGTACCCCATTCTCCTCAGGGACCATTTTGTTCTTTAGCTGTGCATGGCTTCTCTTCCCAGTGTTGTCTTGGGGTCCGGGAGGGCTGCACGAACTCTGACCATCACGTCTTCATTCCATCCAACAGGCAGAAAGAAGGGAGGACCAGGGGACCAAAGTGCTCATGCCAGTGTTAAGAGAAGATTTAGATGGTGGCACATGACACTTTGACTCCTATCCCACTGGTCGGAAAGTAGTCCTGTGGTCACATACAGCTGCAGGGAAGGCTGAGAGGTGCAGACTTTGTTCTGGGTGGCCTTGTGGCAGATGTATGAGGAGTCCTGTTACTGCTGGAGAAGCTCGATAGATGTTGGTTGCCAGTTAATGGTCTGCCACAAATGGTGGGGAGAAAAGAGCCGTTCCCTCACAGGGCCGTTGGCGTATTCAGTGCGATTGGGCCCGCAGACCACTGAGTGTGGGCCTGCTGAGGGCAGCTCGCTCAGAAAATGCTACCTCTTGTTACTGAACTTGCTGTTACTAGGTAGAGCTGGAATTTGCATCCAGGTCGATGGATGGCGAGAGGAAAGGGCTGGGGTTGGGTCACGCTGAAGGCCTGGGACTCCAGGCTCCCTGCTTGTTAGCGGGCAGCTCCCTCAACTTTCTTTCCCCCCGGGGGCAGTGGCGATGCCCAGCCCCTCTCACTGGGGATGGCAGGGAAGAGCTTCAAGAACAAAAACAGTATCTCTGGGGTGCTTCATGGTGCAGGCCTGTACAAGCAGTCATTGTCCTTGTGTGTGAACGTGATCAGCATTCAGATCCGAGCCACCAAGCTGTGGACGGTGGCAGTGACTGGGCAGTTGCTGATGGCTGCATTGAGGAGGGGGATGGGCCACTCAGACGGGTCTCTCATCTTTTTCTTGGGCCCAGAGAGGAGGCTGAGGTGAATCGTAGCGGACCGGATGGGTGTGTCTAGACAGAGATCTTTGCTTTCTGATTTGTCCTCGATACCTGCTCCTCTCCCTGGTGGGCATTGGTTCTGTCATGCTCCTGTCCTTATCAGCTTTCTTTTTTGATCAGTGGTTTGCATAAAGAAATAATTCCCTGAAGATAGGAAAATGGGGAGTAAACACTTCTCAGCCCAGTGTCTCCTCCTCCAGAAATCCCCAAGGCTGAGTCCCCCACTTTCCCTGGCTGAGTCAGATAGGCATCCCCCTGAGCTCCCCCGTCCCAGCGCTGCCCCGTCTAGGCCATCACTGTAGGATGGCTCTGTTCTCCACATTGGTCTTGTGAACCATGAGGGCAGCACATGACCTACACATAGTAGTAGGTGCCTGCCTAACAGGTGAATGAACGTTTGGATGAATGAATGAATGAATGAATGAATGAATCGCTTCATGAATGTGGTCCTCTGACCACATCCAGTTCTGGAGGCATAATAGTCCAGGGGTTAAGAATGGATTTTAGATCTTGAAGAGCTATTTGTATACCATGTTCATTACAATATTATTCACTGTAACCAAGATGTGGGAACAACTTTAATGTCCATCTACTGATGAATGGATAAAGAAAATGTATATAAACACAGTGGAACATTATGCAGCCTTAAAAAGGAAGGAAGTTCTGTCACATGCTACAACTTGGAGGAACCATGAGGACATGATATACCTAGTGAAATCAGCCAGTCACAAAAAGACACATACTGCAAGATTCCACATACATGCGGGTGCCCAAGGTAGTCAGACACTTAGAAAGAGAAAATAGAACAGTGGCTGTCAGGGGCTGCGGGGCAGGGAAGAGGGGAGCTGTTGTTCCCTGGGTATACAGTTTTGCAGGATGAGTGTCAGTTTTGTAGGATGAAAAAGCTCTAGAGACCCATGGCACAACAAGGTGCATGTAGTTAATGCTGTTGTGCTACACGCTTAAAAGTGCCTAAGGTGATAAATTTATGTGAGGCCCATTTGGGTTCAAATCCAACTTCTCCTTATTACTGATGTGATCTCAAGCATGTGGGCCTTATCCTTCTGAGCCTAAGTTTCCTCACGTGGGACAGGGGCAGCACTTTTCTGCCGTGGCTGAGAAGTTTGAGTGAGAAAATGTACATAAAACACTTAATTCGATAGTTTGTTGACTTTTCCAGAATTTCCCAACAGACCGAGGCTCTGGACTCGCAGCCCCATGCAGTTTGCTCTCTGTCATGCCTGTACTGCCAGTGGCTTCCCTATGCCTGCCCCAGTCCATCCTGCAGACAGCGTCCTGAGTCTTGGCTGTGGGAACTGGGCCTTTGGTCTGGAGCAGCCTGAGCAGTGTGAGGGGTCTTGGCCTTAGACTTGGCCAGGGGCTGTCACGGGGCTGAGGAGCCGTGTGGCCTGAGAGGAGAAACTGAAGGAGGCATGTGAGGAGTTGAATTCTAGCAGTGCCACCTCTGCCAACCGCTGTGGTCTTGGGCACATCCCCCCTCGGCGTCTTCAGGTGTGAAAGGACAAAAACAGCCCAGTGCCTGGCACTCAGTGTATGCAGGATAGATGGTGGCCTGGCAGCTGCTGTGGCCTCCTCAGCCCCTTGCAGGGGCAGGCGCTCCTGCCCATCTGCTCATCTGTCCGAGTTTGGAGTGGGAGTTGGAGGCAGTGAGGAAGTGTAGGATCTTGGAAACTTATGCTGATGGTTTTTCCTAGAGGGGCTCAGTTTCCTTATCTGCCAGTGCAGAGTGCTCCTGACTGCCGGCTGGGGGCCAGGCCTGTTCTAGCCACTGGGTGTATGACTGAGCAACACAGAGATCCCTGCCTGGGGGCAGCGACATTTTAGTGTGGGAGACAGGTGATCGGTGAGCATGAGGTGTAAAATCACGTGGTGGTAAGTGCTCTGAAACAAACAGCAGAGTCAAGGAGATAGAGGAAATGAGGGGTTGTAGGGTGAGCTATTTCAGTAGAGTCAACAGGGAAGGCCTCTAGAAGGAGATTTGAAAGAAGCGAAGGGGTGTCCATGTGCAAGACCATTTCAGGTCGAGGGCAGAGCCAGCAGTGAGGTCCTGAGTGGAGCACGGAACAAGCCTGGGTGTGCCAGGAATGGTGCAGGCTAGGCTGCCTGGAGCAGAGCTCGGGGAGAGCACACAAGGGCTCTGAGCAGAGGGACTGATAGGTTTTCACAGAACCTCTGGCCAGGGTGTGGGGAACAGACTGCAGAGGCTGAAGGGGCCGCAGGGAGTCCTAGAGGAGGCCGCCACACGGTCCCAGCAAGAGGGGATGCTGGCTGGAGCAGGGAGGAGTTTGTGGGGGAGCCGTGGGCAGGGACTGGGTGTGTGTGTGGGGAAGTGTTGGCGAAGCTTGGCAGGGATTTAGTGGCTAGCACAACAGCTCCTGCGTGGCTCTCGTGGGGTCCTGTGATGCAGCGCGGCCCACAGCCAGGTGCAGCTGGGCCCAGCACACGGGATGCTCAGTGGTGCGGCAGCTGCTGCTAGATTTTCTTCTTCCCTGACAGTTATGGTGCCTTGGAATTGTCACCCTCACATGACCCGAGGACTCAGGCCTGTAGGGTGTAGATTCTGGGGGATATTCTCTATCTTCATAACCTGAGAAAAACCAGCTTTTTGCAGATACAATTCACATATCACGGAATGCACTCATTTCAAGTTACAGTTCAGTGGTTTTCAGTATATTCACAGGATTGTGCAACTGTCACCACAGTCTAATTTTAGAAAATTTCATGACCTCGAAAAGAAGCCCTGTACTCATTAGCAGTCACTCATCCCCCGTCCCCTCCCCAAACTTCCCAGCCCTGGGTAACCACTGACCTGCCTTTTCTCTCTGTGAACCTGCCTGTTCTGGACATTTCACATAAACGGGACATCCAGCGGAAGGCTCACCCACGTGGTGGCATGGATCAAGGCTTCGTTCCTTGTCACTGCCAAACAGTATTCCATTGTCTGACGTGCCACATTTTATCTGCAATCCAGTGGTGACCATTTGGGTCATTTCCACCTTCTGGCTATTGTGAATGGCGCTGCTATGAATATTTGTATATAAGTATTTTAGTATCTGTTTTTTGTTCTTGAATGGAATTGGGGGTTCTTTGTTTAAGTATTTGAAGAGCCTGATATCTCCATGTTCTTGTCAGTACTTGTGATTGTCCTTTCCATTTTAGCTGTCCTGGTGAGTGTGGAATGCTATCTCATGGTTCTGATTAGTATTTCCAGTGACTAGTGACATTGATCATTTTTCATGTGCTTGTCAGTCCTGGTGTCTTGGAGGCCAGTCCAAGTCAAAGTATACACACCTGGCTCTGAATGCCCCCAGGGGATGGGTGCATACAGGGTTGGGAGGTAATATTTTAGGGAGGGAGGTCTTGGTACTGGCTGTGCAGAAGATTGGACCAGAACTCAGAACCTCTTGTCACCACCTCAAGAGGAAACCCCTTGTTCCCCAGAGGTTGTGTGGCCCCCAATAATGCAGCCACCCTGCCACCCCTGTGCAGGTATGGCCTGCTTGACATTAGAGCTGAGCTCACTGCTCTGCTTGGTTGTGTGGGGGGTGGCGAGGGTTGCAGCTCATTTGGGAGGTAACCCCTGTCCTGTCTATTCTTGCAGAAGAAGGACCCAGCCCAGTTCTTGCAGGTGCATGGCAGGTCTTGCAAGATCCACCTGGATTCTGCAGTTGCCCTGGCCGCAGAGAGCCCTGTTAACATGTAAGACTGAGTTCGGGGGGCTGGGTAATGTCTGTGACTGAGAGTCATGAGGGACCTGGGGTATAGACAAACTGTTGAGGATTGAGGCAGGCAAGGCTCGACCTGCATGGGAACGTGACAGTAACCAGCTAAGGAGAGTCGATGGGTTGGGATGGAGGCCCTAGGGTGCAGTGGTGGTTGGAGGACTTGGAAGGGAATGGGTGGGATCAAGGCCAGGATCAGAAGCCGAAGTAAAGCAGGAAGTAGGTGACCAGAGATGTTTCAGGTGACTGAGGCCTAGCAAGTGGTTCCTAGGACCTGGTTCAAGTTTCCAGCTCTTGCTTGGTTCTGGGAAAAAGGAACCCAGTTTCTGTGGGGCTCCACTCACACTGCCTATTCAGGCAGGTTTGTGGCATGCGGGACTGAGAGGAGAGGGGTGAAGGTGAGGGCTGCGGTTTGGGGATTAGAGGGGACCGAGGGTCAAGCTCCCAACTTGAGGTAGCAGGGAACAGGCACTTTGTGTCCTGAGCAATGGGGCCCCTAAGCTCCGTGCTCCCCTGCTTTCCACTTCAGGATGCCTTGGCAGGGGGACACCAACAACATGATTGACCGCTTTGATGTTCGTGCCCACCTGGACCACATCCCTGACTATACCCCCCCACTGCTCACTACCATGTAAGCTGTCTCCCCAAGGGGTTGCCCGGCAGGGAGCCTGACCCAGCTGTGCCTCTTCTTTCCCAAGCCCCTGCCTGCCCGCCACCTTCTTGGGAGGAAGGAGGCGTGCAGTTGGGGAGCGCCCCCCGCCCAGTCCCCAGCCTGAGCTGGACCCCTTCCTGCTGGCTTGGGGTGGGATCCACCCTCTCCCTCTGATCTCAAGACCTTGACCTCCACCAAAGCTCCCCAGAGCAGGAGTCAGACGAGCGGAAGTGTAACTACGAGCGCTACCGGGGCCTGGTGCAGAACGACTTCGCTGGCAGTGAGTCTTCGGGGGTGCAGGGAGGTGGCCTGGGGACCTAGAGACCGGGAGACCTAGACAAGTTTGGGAAGAAAAGTTTCCTTCCAGCATTTTCTACTGAAGGGCCCCAAGTTTGGTCCCACTCTCCCTCTCAGGGCCCCTTTCTCCTGAATCGGTGCAGGAGATGTCTGCCGAACTAGATGGTCCTACCAAGGTCACTTCTGCACCCCAGGCTCTCTCACTCTGTGGTCTGTCTTCCTAAAAAAATTGGGGAAAATTGTAATAACACATTCTTTTTTCTCTGTGTATTTATTTCCCCCTGCCTGCATGGGTCAGAATGTCAGTTCTGAAGAGGAAATTGCTCCTTGTTTTAAACAATTATTTATACTGAGTTTTACAGTTTGCCAAGTGTTCATATATGTTCAGTATTGTTTTCCAAGCAATCACCGTTGCCTTCCAATGAGAAAATAGAGACTCAGGGAGACTTCCGCGTTCTGGGCTTGCTCTGGGAGGTCTGGACCCTGGCAGACTTAGGCGTTTTGGTCTTTTTTATCTCATTACATCTGTGCAACTGCCCAGCAAGGTAGGGGTGATGCCCCATTGTACAGACAAGGACAGTGTGGCGCAGGAGTTGGGAGCACACCATGTCCACAGAGCTGACCTTCTTACCCTGCTCGTAACCACCGCTGCCCCATCGAGGGCCAGCTCCGAACTCCAGCTTGCCTCCTGAGAAGCACTTTGAGCCTCCCCTTCCCAGGGTTCCCTGCGGAGTTAAGGGGAAGTCAGGCCACGTGGATCCCTTACCTGGCGGGTCTCAGTCTCCTCCTGGAGAACGGTGATAATGATGGGTTCTGGCCCACACCGTGGTTGTGATGATTCAATGAGGGGTGCTTAAAGCCCCATCACCGAGCCTGGCACAATTGGCTCTCCCTGTGGGTTCACTATTCCCATATGTCTTTTTTCTAAGATAGATGTTTTGGCATCTCTAAAATCAGAGAGTTTCCAAATTCTAGCAATCAGCGAAGCTTTAGAATTAGGAAATGTCATCATTATTGATACTGTTGTGGTTTTTACCCTCACCCAGGGTTACATGGATTCTTGGTGATAGAGCCAGGGTTTCCTTTTGTTATTTCTTACTCTGCATTTGTTCATTCCCTTAATTTCTGAGCACTTGTGGGGTCTAGTTGGGGAGAGGGCAGCAAAATATAATCACAAAATTGTATAATCACAAAAGGGGGTGCTGGTTACAAACTAGGTTAGGTGTTAGGACAGAATGGACCTAGTGGGAATCAGTGAAAGGTGGGTGGGAGCTCCCTGGTGAGAAGAGGGAGACTGTAGCACTCCAGGCGTGAGAACAGCCCTGTGGGGGGAAGGAGGCCGCCCGCAGAGGGAGCAGAGAAAGCCCGAATGGCTGGAGCAGGGAGAGCAACAGGTCAGCAGGGCCTCCCCCAGGGCCTGTCCACTGCGGGCAGGAATGGGATGGCTGCGGAGCCAGGGAGGGCTGGGCTGTGTCACCTCCGGGCTCGCCTGGCCCATCCCTCTTGCTTTACAGATAGAAAAGCTGAGGCCCACAGAAGGAAGGGGACTTGCCCAGGGTCCTGCAGTAAGCCAGGGCAATAAGGTCAGGGAAGCCTTTGGTACACTGCTGAGCCCCCTGAGGCGGGTGTTGTGGGCGAATGAGAGCCCAGATGTCTCCAAACTGTACTTAATTAAACTGAACCACGGAGAGGCCCACAGGAGCGGCCCGTGGGGTCCGGTTGATGTCCAGCACTTAGGACAGGTTTATAGTTCTGAAGGATCCAGCCGTAGGCATCTTTAACTGTGATCAAGTAGCAGTGCCCAAGCACCAAATGCTCGTTCTGCCAGTGGTCCCACTTTACAGAACAGGAAACAGAGGCACAGAGCAGTGAAGTCCTTCGATAGGGTCACATGGTGAGTCAGTGGTATAGCCAGGACCCTCTTGAAATTACCATGTTCCCACCACACACAGTTTGTGATTATCTGGAAATCACTGATTCTGCTTCCACCCTGGCTTGGGTTGTACCTGCCCGTCTTCCCGCCCACTACATTCTTGTGTCCCCCTCCCTGAAGTCCCAGTGTCCCCAGCCCCGTGACCCACATGCCTCTTGCCTTGCCACAGTCTCAGAGGACCAGTGCCTGTACCAGATCTACATGGACGAGTTGTACGGAGGCCTCCAGAGACCCAGTGAGGATGAGAAGAAGAAGTGAGTGGGGGCCTGGGGCCTCAAGGGGTTAGGGAAGGCAAGAGGACTGCGAACCTTACCAGGGCAGGGCCTTGTCCTCCTGTCCACCTTGGTCTCCCCAGATCCGGCACCAGTGTTTGGCACACAGTAGGCACTTGATAAATATTTAGAGGAGGAAGCAGTAGCTGTGGCGGGGAAAGATTTGCTGCAAAACCTCTACAGCATGTTGTCAGCTTGTAGAATGGTGGGAGGTACAGTTAGGAGAGCAGACCCTGTGGAGAGACAGGCCTGGGTTCAAATCCTGCCTGTGAGGTTGCCCCTCTCTGAACCTTGGGGTGCTCCTCTGTGCGGTGGTGCTGAGTCCCCTCTGTCGGGGGTGGTAAGGACTGCAAAGAAGTACTCACCCTGTGCCTGCCGTGCAGTGAGCTTGCAGCAGGCAGCTGATTTTCGCTCTGGAGAGGGGCTTCTCAAGGCTGTGTCCCTTGAGGAATGGCTGGGGGGTATGGATTCTTACCCTGCAGCAGGAAGGTCCCCAGTGGCCCGCTCAGAAGAACAGCAACCAGGCAGTCTCATTTCTCTCTCCACCCGGCCTGGCAACGCCCGGCCTCCCTCTGCCTTCATACACACCAATCCCTCCTCCGGGGCTGGCCTTGCCCTGCTCCGGGCAGTGCAGTCCCACTTGGTTCTGCAGTGGACCTGACTCTTTCCCTCCTGCCGCTGAGGCTTATCCCCTTGTGAGCCTAATGCTTGCCGCCTCCCTCCACCTGCAGCGTTTCCATGGATCTGACTGTGACCCTCTCCACGACCCCACTTTCCCGGCAGGGCTGGCCTGGGACCGCATCAAGGGATGTTGACTAAATTCAGCAGTAGACATGCACTAGGCCCCTTCTCTGTTCTGGACAAAGATGGGCCACACTGTCACCTGTGATAACTCTGGGCCCTGCCCTTGCAGGACTCATAGCCTGGTGGGGGAAGACTGACCTGTCACTGACAGTAATGACCCAGTGTGGGCCAGCAGGGGCTTGACCCTGCCTCGGGGAGGACTTCCTGAAAGACAGGGCATTGGAGCTGGGCTTGGATGAGGAGGGAGAAGCCGGTGGGAGGCAGGCTCAGAGGGTTCCAGGCTGAGGGACGGCTCTGTGAGGGCCTGGAGGCGAGGGTGCCGTGTGCATGGAGCTTGGTGTACTGCGTCCCCTCCCCTGGGTCCTGCTCTGGCTCACAGGCTCCCCTGTCCCAGGCTGGCGGAGAAGAAGGCTTCCATTGGCTACACCTATGAGGACAGCACGGTGGCCGAGGTAGACAAGGTGGCAGAGAAGCCAGAGGAGGAGGAGTCACCAGCCGAGGAGGAGAGCAACTCGGATGAAGATGAGGTCATCCCCGACATCGGTGGGGTCCCCTCTCTGCCCTCCCCCTCCCTGCAGTCCCTGGGCATCGTTTTCGTGTCTCGTCCCTCACCCTCTGTGGGGCGCCCTGTGCTCATGAGCCCTGCCTCTCCCACCCCTGCTCCAGGCACTCCAGCCTCCTGCCGTCCTCGCTGTCTCACTCACGTGCTCCTGCTCCCGGCTTCCCTCTCTATCTCCTTTCTCATTTCTAGGACACTGCTTTATGACACTGTCCTAACCTCGGTTCTGGCTCCGTTCTCTTCTGCTTGGGTCAGCCTCTGTCTCTCCCTCCCCTTTCTCTCTCCTGGAAAACAAGTGTTCATCCAGTTACTGAGGCCCCCCTGCCATTCCCCTACCTCTGGACCCATCAATCCAGCCACCCCCCCATGTCCCTCCCCCTCTCACCCTGGCTCCCACTCAGCCGGCCAGTGGCTCGTGTACACATGGAAAGTTCATTCCACTTCCACTTCTGTATCACGCATCCAGCTCCTAAGCACCTGTGACCCACAGCCGTCTCCATCCACCCTCTGTCGGTCCCCAGTTGGTCCCCATTCGGTCCTCCCTCTTTCCTCGCTCCCTCCATACGTCTTGCTCATCTTGCTCATCCATCCCACTGCTCATCGTTGGACCCTCATTCATCACACCACCGGCCCACCCCCACCCCCACCATTTATTGTGCCTGCCTCTCGCCAAGTCCTCTGCTGGCCTGGGGACACCAAGATGAGCTGACTCCCTCTCTCCCTGCAGAGGCCTCCAGTCCAGTGGGCACCCCCTGCCCCCACCTCCTGGGGCACTGCCCCTTCTCCCCTGTCCTCTGGTTTGGCTTTGGTCCGTGACGACCTTTCTGTTGGTGCAGATGTGGAGGTGGACGTGGATGAACTGAATCAGGAGCAGGTGGCAGATCTCAACAAACAGGCCACGACCTATGGCATGGCTGATGGTGACTTTGTCAGGTGAGGCCTGCTAGTGGACACCCTTTCCTGTTCTGGACGTGGCATTTCCGTCATTACCCCGGTACTAGTAGCCACCCCGTTCCTGAGCGCTTCGTGCACCTGGCCCTGCACCAGTAGCTTTACATACACAGGTTTCTGAGCTTGGGGGCTGGGTCCTCTTACCCCGGTTTCACCTCGCAGAAGCTAAGGCCGAGCCCAGCTCCGTGCGATCTGTGGTGACCTGACCCAGTGAGGCTCCCAGGGCTCCTAGGCCTGGTGGACTGCTCCCTCTAGTGGAGTGGCTTTGTTCACTGGGTCATTCCTTTGCGCTTGGCTGGCTGAGCCTCAGCCCTTTACCACACTCCATGCGGATCAGATAGAATGGCCCCAGCTAACCCAGGCAGTGAGTCAGAATCTGGAGAGTTCCGAGCGTGAACACAGCACCTTCTGCACAGGGCCCTCCGTGGCTCCCCCCTCACTCAGGAGCAACAGTGTCCTCACCACGGTCACCGGGCCTCACCTGTCTGGTCCTCTGCCCCTCTGGCCACACACTCCACCCCTGCCCAGCCTCCATGGCCTCCTTACTCTTCAAGTGCCCGAGGCCTCATCTGCCCTCCGGGCCACTCTGTGCTCTTCGCTCTGCCAGCATCTGTGCAACTCACTCACTGCCCAGGTGTCTCTTCAGCTGTCACTTTCTCTGTGGCTTCCCTGACCTCCTTGTTGAAAGCTGTTGCAGTTCTACCTGTTCCTGGCACTTCCTTTCTCCCTTTCACGATTGACTTTCTCATCAAGGCTTTTGTTGTCTAACCCTATTACGTGATTCATTAATGTGGTCATTGGCTGTCTTTTCCCCAGAATGTAAACCCATGAGAATAAGGATTTTTCTTTTTTCTTTTTTCCCAATACTGAATCCCCAATACCTAAAATAACACCTGGCATACAGTCAGTGCTCAGTGATAGTGCTGAATGAGCAAGAGGCCCCAGGGTGGCGCGGGGTCCTTCCTCCTGCAGTGACTCTGCTGGTGGTCTGTCCTCTCCTTCCTGGTGACCCTCACCCCTCTCTGCAGGATGCTCCGAAAGGACAAGGAGGAGGCAGAGGCCATCAAACATGCCAAGGCCCTGGAGGAGGAGAAGGCCATGTACTCGGTGAGGGCTGGGCCGGGGTGGGAGCAGGAGCGTGTCTAAGGGAGGGCACACCCCTCACCGGCCTGGTACCCACTTTATTCCAGGGCCGCCGATCCCGGCGCCAAAGGAGGGAGTTCCGGGAAAAGCGCCTGAGGGGCCGGAAGATCAGCCCCCCCAGGTAGGTTGGGTTCTCCCCTGTGTCCAGGCTCCGGGGGAGGGGCCCTGGGGCTCAGGAAGACTCTGGGGCAGGCTTGTGGCTTGCAGAGAGAGCCCTCCTAGCCCTCCTAGTGGGGTAGTGAGTGGGGGAGGTTTTAGTGGTGGGAATGGCCTTGAGGGAGATGCAAAACCCTGCCCTGCCAGCCACCCTCACTCTGCAGGACTCAGGACCGCTGCCAGAATCTCCGGGAGCTGGCGGTTGGCAGTGCGGGTGGCTGGAAGAGGCGAGGGGCAGGGGCTGCTTGGTTGCTTGCTCAGTGTCAGAGTTTAGGCAAGTGACTTCCTTTCTCAAACTTCGATTTCCTTCTTTGGAAAAGGGACAGTGTCACCTCCCAGGCTTGGGGCTGTGCTAGCGCCCACATTGAGGTCTCGAGCAGGCTTGGATAAAATAAAGCAGGCTGACGTTCGGAGAGCCTTCCCGCCTCAACCTCTTAGCCTGGTGGCCCTGGGCAAGCTTGTCCCTCTTTTTGCTACATCTTCCATATTGGAAGAGTGCGATGGAGGGTTGCTGTGAGGCTTAAACAACTCGTTGCGGGTTCAGGGTTTGGTGTATGGTCTGGAAAATGTTCATTAAAGAGTCGTGCGGATTCTTACCATTCTTATTATGACCACGGAAGCAGGCTGCATTGGAATCCAGCGCTTTCATTTATGGCACGTGTGACCCTGGGCACGTGGCCTCTAAGACATGTCAGTTCTTCTAATTTTATCATCGTCATCATCGTTAGTAAGCCAGGATCCGCTTAGCAGAACCCAGGGCATGGTGTAGGAGGAGGGATATTTCCAGTCTGGGGTCTGGAGGCCAGATGGGACTGAGACTGGAGTCCTTATTGCTTGAGGACAGGATGGGTCTGAAACATTGTTTGGGGGTGGGGGGGTGGGGTCAAGGCTTTGGATAGATCTAGGGTGGCATGGGCAAAGGGGTCAGGGCAGGGCCCGTAACTTGGCTGATGACCCCCTCCTCACTATGCCCAGCGTCCGGCCTTGGACGCCCAGGTTCAGGAGCTGGACCCACTTCCATGCTGGCTCAAGTCCCAAGTCTCCTCTTGTCTCACCCCATTCTTCTCTCCATAGCTATGCTCGCAGAGACAGCCCCACCTACGACCCCTATAAACGGTGAGTTCCTGGGGTCCCGGGGAGCAGCAACCAGTAAGCCCACTGATGGAGGGGCTGGGGTGATGAGGGGTGGGGTGCCCACCCTGTTGGGTACCCTGAGCCCAGAGACTGGGTGACGTGTTCTGGGGGCCTTAGCACCTGATGTTAGACGTGGGTCTGAATCTTTTGTTTGTTTGCTTTCCAGAATGTAAACCTGCTTTCCCAATTTTGTTTTCTTTATATGTGAACCTTCTTTAATTTTCTGATTTAACCACAATGGAGTCTTGGGTTAAAAATGACCAAAGATGGCAGAAAGTTGTAACTTAGAAATTGAGTGTCTTAGATCTGAACTCCCAGAAAAAGACAGTGATAACCAATAGGCACAGATGGACTGGCCATGCACATGTGTGTCTCCGGGATGTGGCAGTGGTTGGGGAGGGGTTTTGAGGGTTGGACAGACCTCAGTCTGACCCGTTTTCCCCTTGAGAGTGGGGCGGGAGGACCCATTCCAGAGGCCCTTGGGAGGATCCGTGAAGTGAAGCATGTTCACCCTTTGGCGAGCGGTCTGGCTCATTACATGTTGCCTGTGGGGGCTCTAGGTCCATTTCTTTTACAAAAAAGGCATTGCACCACACTTAATGCTTTAGAACTTGTCGTGTGTCCCCCACCCCCCGCCCCAACCCTCGACATATACTGGGAAATGCTTCCACGTTAAATATATAGATCTACTCCTCCCTTTTTCATAGCCACATGAAGTTCTCTGTCACTCCCTTTCCTGACTCTTTCGTAAAGGCTGGCTGGTCATGAACCAAATCCTCCTACAGCCCTTTGGCAGTCATTGGTGGTGCCGGGTGTCAGGTGCCACCCTGTTCTCAATTCTGTTACTCTGCAGTGCATGTCCTTAGCTGGCAGCCGGGCTCGAGGAGCCTGGAGACTGAGCACACTCCCTGCTCCGCAGGTCACCCACGGAATCCAGTTCCGAGTCTCGCTCCCGCTCTCGCTCCCCGACTCCAGGCCGCGAGGAGAAGATCACGTTCATCACCAGTTTTGGAGGCAGCGATGAAGAGGCAGCTGCGGCGGCGGCGGCAGCAGCCGCATCAGGGGCCCCCACAGGGAAGCCTCCCGCACCCCCCCAGACTGGCGGCCCCGCACCGGGACGTAATGCCAACGCCCGGTCGGTAACGCTCACGCTGCTCGCCCTATGCCCCGGCCACCGTGGGGGGACCCGGGGCAGGGGGGCGCTGGGGCCTAAGCTGGTACTGACCTGCCCTCTGCCCCACCTGCAGCCGCCGCTCCTCCTCCTCCTCCTCTTCTGCCTCAAGGACTTCCAGTTCCCGTTCCAGTTCTCGCTCCAGCTCCCGCTCGCGCCGTGGTGGGGGCTACTATCGCTCAGGTCGCCATGCACGCTCCCGTTCCCGGTCCTGGTCTCGCTCTCGGTCTCGCTCCCGTCGCTATTCACGGTCCCGTAGCCGCGGTCGGCGGCATTCAGGTGGGGGCTCCAGAGACGGACACCGCTACTCCCGCTCACCAGCCCGTCGTGGTGGGTACGGGCCCCGGCGCAGAAGCAGGTATGTGCAGCCTGATGAGCATGGGGGGCTAGGGGCCTGCTGGTGGCTTGGGCCCTGAGGTCAGTGAGACAGGAAGTGCTGGGTTTGCGGGACAGGTAGGCCCACTCTGTGAGGTATCTCCAAGCATGGTCACACGGATGGAGCACTGCCACCGTGCTCAGGAATGCAGTGGGGACAGGAGACTTACCTGGCGTTCTCATGGGGAGTTCCCAGGCCAAGAAGTGTAGCAGTGTGTGGACCCTCTTGTGGTCTGCAGTGGGACCTGGCCTGTAAAGCTGGGGCGCTCGCTGGGGAGGGGCCGGAAAAACCCAGGCAGCCCTTTGTGGGGGAGGCAGGGTGTGAGGTGAGCGCTGCAGACGGTGCAGGAAATAAAGCCCTGGGAGACCGGGACCCCCTCCCGTTCTCTTACCCAGCGGGATCAAGGCTGCTTGTCAGAAGGCAGTTTGGCTCGGTGAGTGAGAACATGGACCTCCGGGCAGTTGCCCGGGTATAAATTCTGGCCCTCCTGCTGAACTTCCAGGGCCTCGTTTCTGCAAATTAGAGGCAGTATCCCATTTGAGTCGTCGTAAGGGTGTGACAAGTAAATCCATGTAACTGTTTAGTGCCTATACAATATTCTAGACTTAGAAAGGGCGGTTATTTTCTCCTGTATTATTGGTTGCATCTCAACAGCAACCACCTACAGGACCTGGCAGGCAAAGTAGAGGGGCCAGGTGGACCCTGGTGAAGTGGGGAGCACATGTCCCATCCCCTGGGGTCATTGGCTGCTCATTGACAGGCCTGGTGTTGCCCAGTCTTCTGATTTCTCAAGACAAGTTGACAGTCTGGGTTTTTATAATGGCAGCTTTTGTTTTTTCAATATTGCCAACAAATTTGAATTTTGTAAAATCCCAGGACAGCCCCAACAGAATCCATGTGGGACCTAGATTTGGCTTCCGGGTCATTCCCTGTAGGCTGACCCAGGGCGACAGCAGGAGGAAGGCTGGGTCGAGATGGGGGCTGGTCAGATGTCAGATGCCAGCCTGCCAGTGAGCCCTGCCTGAGGAGTGCCAGGGTCCCAAGCAGAGGGGACAGGGCTGCTTGTCCCTAGACCGAGTCTCATGGGTATGTGCTGCAGCCTGGTGGGGAGTAGGGCAGGGAGAGTCCCCACTGGTGTGAGACTCACTGGTCTGGGCAAGGTGGGGATGTAGCTCCTGAGTGCCCAGAGCTGGGCACAGTGTGTAAAGAGGGAGCTGACTGCCCTCCCAGAGGTCACCTCCCAGGGAGGCAGGTGAACAGGTTAGACGTGAGTTTTAGGGTGACTGTATCTAGAGGGTGGCCCCTGTTTAGACTGAGCAAACCAGGGGGCGGCAGGGACTTCTGAGGGAAAGGAGCTGGAGAGAACGCGGCGTCACACCCGGACCAGCCCCGGGGCCTTACAGGAGGATCGTAGATTCAGAGCTGGGTGGAGGGTGTGTATGCGAGTGGGGTCCCTGGAGCCTCATGGCCCCCTCCCCTACCGTGCCCCCAGGAGCCGCTCCCGCTCGGGGGACTGGTACAGGCGGGGTGGCCGGGGCCCCAGGCACCACAGCAGCAGCCGCAGCCGCAGCAGCTGGTCCCTCAGCCCGTCCCACAGTCGCAGCCTGACTCGGAGCCGCAGCCCCAGCCAGAGCCAGAGCCGGAGCCGCAGTCGCAGCCGCAGTCGCAGCCGCAGCCAGAGTCACTCGCCGTCACCCCCGAGAGAGAAGCTGACCAGGCCAGCATCGTCCCCCGCTGTGGGCGAGAAGCTGAAAAAGTGAGCGGGTGCAGGGCTAGGGGGAGAGGATTGTCAGCTTGAGCTGGGGGGCGGGGCGGGGGTGAGCTTTACTGTTTTCTTTTTGCTGGGATCTTGCTCCTGCCGAGGAGGCCCGAGGGAAACACAGCCTGACCTGGGAGGGTGGGTCCGAAGAGGCAGGGCCTTGCCTTGGGTGATGGGTCGGAGCGGGTGGTGGCTCTGTCCTGAGGTATCCGAGAGGGACAGAGTGCCTCCCTAGGGGCGTCCAAGAACCATGACCCTGACTCGGTCTGAGAGCAGTGTTGAGGTTGTGCGGGGTCAGAGGTGGCAGCTGTTCTTTCCTCCTCCCAGGGCCGAACCTGCCGCTGGTAAAGAGACAGGAGCTGCCAAAGTCAGTAAGAATTTGGAACTCGCTCGTCTAATCCTCCCGCCGGCAGCAGTGCCCGAGTGCTGGGCCCGGTGGGCCTGCACGGGGGGCCCGGGGGGCCAAGAGATCCAGCCCCGGGGGTTGAGGGGGGCTGGAAGGGCTCTGCCCCCATGAGATTCATGTCCCCTTCTTCTCACTATTCACTGGGGCTCCATCTGTCCCTGGGCTTCCAGACCTTCTTGGCAGGTGTTCACAGCCTGCCCCTCCCCACGTGCCCCCAAAAGTCCCAGGATCTTGGGTAAGGTGGGTTGTGGGAACTCCAGGACACCCACCCCCTCTTCTGGCTCTTCTCCCCCTTCCCCAGCCCAAGCTGACGCCACAGGAGAAGCTGAAACTGAGGATGCAGAAGGCACTGAACAGGCAATGTACGTCCCCTTCTCTCCCCCGCGTCCCTCGTTCCCCCTCCTTCCAGCTGGGCTTCGCGGAGGGGTGGGTGTGTGTGCTGCTCTGCGGCCACCATGCCAGGGGCTGGGTGGTCCTCTTGAGCTTGGAGGGCTCTTGAGGGCACCCTGCAGCCACTGCGTCCCTTCCTCTCCACAGTCAAGGCGGATAAGAAGGCCGCTCAGGAGAAGATGATACAGCAGGAGCACGAACGTCAGGTAAGGGTGGGGTGAGGGGTGGGGTTTGAGTGGAGTGCCAGCTGGGCCAGCCTTCACTGCCACCTCACCGCCATCTCTGCCTCCTCTGCCTCAGGAGCGGGAAGACGAGCTTCGTGCCATGGCCCGCAAGATCCGTATGAAGTAAGACCTTCTTGCTCCCTGTATCAGGACCAAAACTACCTGCCTCTGGGAAGCCTGTCATTCCCTTCATTCCCCATCACCCAGCTCTGAGCTACAGCCCTGCCGGAGCCCTCGCCTGGCCGCGTTTCCTCCCTCCGTCTCCAGGCTGCTCCAGCCGCTGCGACCCCGCTGACCCTGCTCTGCAGGCCTCCGACTCACATCCCCATGCTGTTCACTTGGTCCAGCGAGCTCTTCCCCAGATCCCCACCTGGTTCCCTCCCTCCGTCCACTGGGGGAGGGGTCTCCTCCCTGACCTTCCTGTCTGGCACCCAGAACGCTCCGCCCTCTGACTGTGCTCCGTTTGCTTCATAGCGCTGGCCCCCACCTGGCGCGCAGTCTGTTTTGCTTGCTCTTTTATTATTGGTGCCCCCACTCAGATGCCAGGCCTGGCTGCTGGCCTGTTGCTCTGTGCTCAGCCCCCAGAACACTGAGGTGCCACCGCAGAGTTTAGCGCCAGCTCCGTATCTCTCTGTGGCCCTGGGATGGGCCCTAGCCCTCGGGGCCGACCTCACAGTCTAGCTCTGCGACCAGTGTCCCTAAGGACTCAGCCCCTCCGGGGCCACGTGGGAGGCCCTAATAGTACTCTTGATTGGCAGGGAGGGGAGTCAGTAAGGGGCAGGACCATGTTGCCTGTTACCCGTTTGTTTCCACCTGCTACGTGCTGTGGGTCCTTGGACAAGCAACTTAATCCGCTCTGAACTGGAACTCCTTTCTCTGTGAGACATATTTAATGTCTTAGCCTTGGTGCGACCCTGTTGTGAGGCTCCCAGTTGCAGAGGAAGGCCTGATGCCCAGCACTACTGCTGTTAGTCATTGTCATCGTCACCATCAGTTACCACGTGCTCGTTGTATGTGGGTTTCCCAGGATGCTGTGTGCTTCTGTCAGGAGGTGACGGGGGTGAGGAGAGTGCCCAGGGACTCATTGCTGTCAGCCAGAACGGAGTTCTGACCCTGTCTCAGCCGCTCATCACCTGTGGGCCTTTCTCCTGAGTCTCATTTTGCTCAGCTACTAAATGTCCCACCTCAGCCAGGGAAAAGCTCCCAGTAAATGTCACCCTTAGGATTGCAAGTCCTGCTTTCTGTCGGAAACCGGTGAAGTACTTACCGTGCAAGCCTACTGGCTGTGCCCTGAGTGGGGCAGGAGATGAAAGACCTATGCAGCCCCCCTTTCTTTGTGACCAATGAGCCTTTCATAGCAAGACCAACTGGGTTTGGGGTCCCAGCTCTGCCCAGCCAGCATCGCCTCTGAACACTCTGTCCTCATTGCCAAGTGCAAGTGGTTTGCTCTTCTGCTGGGTCTAGGATGTCAGAAGCACCTGCCCTGGGCAGGGGGCCCAGCGGCCCTGGAGTGCAGTGTTCTGACCTTGCCCCTCTCTGGGTTGCCTCCTCTTCCCCCGGCAGGGAGCGGGAACGCCGCGAGAAGGAGAGGGAAGAATGGGAGCGCCAGTACAGCCGGCAGAGCCGCTCGCCCTCCCCCCGTTACAGTGAGTGTCCCTTGGTCACTGGGCTGGAGGATCTGGGACGTTAAAAAAGAGATGTCAAAACTGTATACAAAAAAGCATGGTAGTCTAACATGATAGTCACGTTAGTCTTTGGTAGAATAAAACTCTTAAGATGAACACACGTGCGCACACACTCAAGTGCTGGTTCTGTCACAAGGGAAGTCTCAGCACATTGGTGTGGGCCGGCAGCACCGGTGTAGCTGGAGCCAAAGGTGACACCAGAAGTCCAGCCCTGGAGCCCGCTCGTGGCCCTGGGCATTTGCTTTGCCCTCACCTCCTCCTTCCTTTCCAGGTCGAGACTACAGCTCTTCCCGAAGGTGAGTGACCCAGACCAGCTCCCCTGGGAAATCAGTCGTCCTGTGGCGGGCGGTCTGGGCTGGATTCGTCTGTTCCCGCCCTGCACCTTCCAGTTGTAGGGGCTGCCTCGTCCCTTGGAAACCGCCCCCCCCCCCCCCCCCCGTGCAGCTACCTGACCCCTGAAGCCCCAGTGGTCCCCAAGTGTGCATGCGCATGTGCACAGGGCTCCTGGTGTCCGGCCCAGCCCTCATGGGGCCCCTCCCTTTTTTTCCAGGCGCTCAAGGTCCAGATCTCGAAGCCCCCATTATCGACATTAGGCAGAATGGGGGCACAAGGGGATGGGATGGGGTGAGGGCTCAAGCTGTGATGCTGCTGGTTTTGTTCTCTAATGAAATAAACATTATTTAATTCCCTTCACTTGGCCTCAGTGTCATCCGTGTGCTGGGTGCAGGGCTCCTAAACCCGATTGTCCACCAGCCAGCCACTCAAGCCAGGAGGGAACCGGCCGGGGGTTAGGGGACAGGCGCCAGTGTTGCCTGTGTGGGAAGCCCGGCTGCATCTGGGTGCCTGCGGCTCAGTGAGGGCAGGGTCTCCATCCAGTAGGAAAAGGGCTCAGCACCTGCCTGTGGAGGATGGGCCAGGACTTTGCCCAAGGCCTTGGTGACAGGTCCAGGCCTCTCCCTGCCCTCGCCCACACTGGGAACTGGGAGCACGGCTTTCTGTGCCAGTCCTACTGTGCCACAGGCACTGGGGGCTGGCCTCTCCCCTCACCCCATCATTCCAAACCGGTCTGTCCAGCCGTCCACCCCAGGGAGAGAAAGCCTCCCGCCCCACCTCAGATGCCCCAAGAAAGCAAAGTCCACACGTGTATAACTAGAGGGAGGGAGGATTTATTCACAGTAGGGGAAGGACAAGATCAACAGACATGTGAAAAGTGGTACCAGGGACAGCAGGGGGGGAGGGCATTCGTGCCACTCAGGCCTCCCCTCCAGCCTTGGGGTGCTTCTGCCGCAGGTGTTTGTCCAGGGTGGCCCGCAGGCCGAAGGGCACGTGGCAGTGGGGGCACTCGAAGCGGGCACCGTCGGGCCCCAGGCCGTGCATGCGGCGGTGGCGGTTGAGCTTGCTGCTCTGGGCACAGGCGTAGGGGCAGAACTCGCAGGCATAGGGCCGCTCCCCGGTGTGGGAGCGCCGGTGCACTGTCAGGTTGCTGCTGTTGGTGAAATGCTTCCCGCAGAACTCACAGCTGCCCCCGGGCCCATGGCTCTTCCCCACTGGCTTTGGCGTCTTCTTGGGTGACATCTCTGGGCTCTGGGCAGAGTCGGTTTTCTCTTCCTTGATGGCGACTCCCCAGTCGTCCTCACCAGGGCCAGCCTGAGCTCCACCACCCGGAGCCCCAGGTTCCTGCACACCTGCTGTGGCAGCGGCTCCAGCCCCTTCTCCGCGGCTGCACAGGAGGGTGCTGGCAGGGGCAGCGGCATGGGCGGCTGGCTCCGGAGGGGCAGCTGAGGCCTGTTCCTGACTGGCGTCGGCCCCGCAGGGACTCTGAGGCTGCAGCTGCTGGTGGGTCTTCTTGTGGCGGTTGAGCTTGCTGCTCTGGGCACAGGCATAGGGACACTGGTCGCAGGCGTAGGGCCGCTCGCCCGTGTGTGAGCGCATGTGCACCTTGAGGTTGCTGAAGGAGCTGAGGGTCTTCGCGCACACGGGGCAGGTGGGGCTCCGCTTGGGGAGGCTGCTGGCCCGGGAGCTCTTGGCCTCCACTTCAGGCCCCAGCACTGCTGACATGGCTGCAGCCACCTCTGCCAGGCCCAGCAGCGGGGTCTCTGGGGCCTCAGGTTCCGTCTGGTAAATGGGCAGTCCGTGGTCCCACTGGGCGTGGCGCAGCAGCTTCCAGGCCCTAGAGAACTGTCGGCCGCAGCGCAGGCAGATCAAGGCCTTCAGGTTCTCCAGTTCTGTAGAGAGATGGGCTGGGTTTTAGCGGGATGGGTAAAAGGCATATGACCGTTGCAGGTCACAGCTGCCAGTTGGACACATTCTACGGGAAAGGCTCTTGTTCCAGGGCTGGGCACAGGGAAACTCCCTGCCCTCGGGAAGCTGATGTTTAGGGAGGTGGGTGGATGGACAAGAAGCAAGGAAAATCTGGAGTGGAGGAGTATGTGAGGGTTTGAAAATCTTCAAGCCCTGGCCAATAGCTCAGCTGGTTAGAGTCATCCTGCTTATGCCGAGGTTGCAGGTTTGATTCACAGTCAGGGCACACAGAAGACTCAGCCAATGAATGCATAAAGAAGTACACAAGATCTCTCTCCCTCTCTAAAATCAATCAATAAAAAAATGTTTAACCTAAAAAAAAAAAAAAAGCTTCAAGAAAAATAAAAGTGAAAAGGTAGAGCAGAGTGAAGGGCAGGGGAGCGCTATTTTATGTTGGGGGACAGGTAACGCCTTGCTGAAGAGGCGATCGACCAAAGTCAGTGTGCACGGTGCCGGGCCATGCCTTGGCTTTCCTTCGAGAAAAGACCGCCATTTTCCAGACAGGAAAACGGAGGCAAAGAGACATTTCCCCAAGGTTGTACAGCTTGGAAGGGGTGGACTTGGGGTTTCAATCCAGAAACCTGGGGAGTGGGAGTTGTTGGTTTAATAAAAACCACTCTTTATTACTGAGTGGTCAGACCCCACGCTCCTTGGTTTTGTGCCTTACACTAGAGGGGGTTAAGGCCTGGATGGGGGAGAAGGCTTGGCAGCCACCTACATAGGTGGGGGATAGTGAGCTAGGCCCCCCACCCTTTACGTGGACCCCTAGTTGACAGCCCTCCGAATTTGATACTTTCTGTAGACCCTCTAGGCCCTATCGGTAAGATACTTTCCTAGACCCACTTGCCTTTATTTTTCAAGTGCTAGACAGTCTTGACTTTCATAATGCAACACCAGGATCAAGGGCATTGTCAGGGCTGCAGGGGATCCACCTGGCCTGACTTCAACCTGGCTCTCCTGCCTAGCTGTGAGACCTTCGGCGAAAAATACCCCTCTCTGCGCCTCAGCTTCCACATTTGCTAGAATATGGGGATCCTTGGGGTCCTCTCCCTTTTAGGGTTGTTTGGGACCTCGAATGGGGAACAGCTGAGAGTTTGGGTCCATGTAAGCTCTCAAGTAAACATCAGCTGAGCTGAGCCCACAATCCTCCAAGAATTTCAGTGTTTCGTTTCAATAATTCCATCACAGCCCTTCCCTGCTCCCACTCTGCAGTTAATTCAATCACAGCGCTGCCTCTGACTACAGGACCCTCCCTGTGGCCCAGCCCTTTTGAAAAAAAAAATCCCAGGATCAGCACATAGGCTGGGGGCTCACGATCATTGGTTTGGATAAGCCCCACAGCTGGCACTGACGGCACTGACCCAAAGCTCACCATGAGTCTAGTGCCACGTTAAGGGTTTAATTCTGTCCTAAGAGGAGGAACCCAGGTGCCCAGACAGGAGGACCTGGCTCAAACCTGGGGCTTCCCAGCACGCAGGGCTGGGAGATTCCAAGATGGGGGAAACACTCCGCCTTCCAGCTGGCCTCAGGCCCCCACTCCCCCAGGCCACTGCCCTCCCCAGGGTCCCCCCTACTGCCACACTGGTCCAGCCACCTGGCCAGTTATTTCTGGCCAAGGGGAAGGAGAAGTGAAACCAGATTGGGGGGGCTTGTGTGGCAAATCCCCAGACCGGTCTTCTGGGGCTGGCCACACCCTGTGGGCCGCCCTCCTTCTCTGCCCAGCCCCACCCCTACCCCCCTCACCACGACTAGTCCCAGCCCTAGGACAGGGCAGGCCCTGGCCACGCCTAGGCTGCACCCGATGGGGAGCGAGAAAGGGGAAGTAGTGCTCACTGCCCTGCCTGTCCAGCTTGGCCCCTTTCTACCACAGGAAGCTGGGCGCTTGAACCTGAGAGGGGGTGCATCCCAGCTTTGCTCACCTGAGTCTGCGCCAGGGCTGGGGCCTCTGTAGACCTGACAGCCCAGCTTCTTGTGGTCCATGAACGCAGTGATGGCCTTCAGCGGGAAGGTCTGCAGGCAGCGGCCGCAGGTCAACATATCTGGGTGTTTGTCGGTCCAGGGCTGGCGGTCTGCAGGGAGGAAGCGGGTTGGTGAACGTGGGGTGGGGCCAGAACAGGGCTGGGGGTTCCGAGGGAGCGGGGAAACCCGGAGGTGAAAAGGGGGCCAGGACCCTGCCCGAAAGATATGGCAGGGGCAGGGGGCAGGAGGCGTGGGGCGGTGCCCGGTGGAGGAGGTTCCCCCCCCCCCCCGCCAAGAGAGAAAGGGTGGGGGTAGTGGGGCCCGGTACAGGGGCCTCTTACCGTGAGGATTCGGTTTCAGAGGACTCCACGACGCACACTGGTTCCGCGATCCGAGGGCGTGGAGGGGACCGCCGGCGGGCACCAGGTCGAGGGAGTCGCGGGGTTCGCCCTCGAACCGCCCCGGCGCGGGCACTTCCTTTGGGGAAGAGGGCCGCAGCTCCGGGGCCTGCAGGGGCCACGGATTTGGCTCAGGGTTCACGTCGATGACCAGGTCCCGCATCTCTGGCTCGCTGTCTGAGTTGGCGGCGGGCGCGGGGTCTACTCGGCGAGGCGTGCGGCCGGCCTTACGGCGGGACATGGGTCACGGCCGGGGGGATCTGGCAAGCCGGAGGGCAGGCAGGCGGAGGACGCGCGAGCCGTGTGCGCTCAGGTGAGTGGCTGAGGCGACTGGCCGCGAACTTTTTTACACGTGCTGGCCCGGCCCGTGACTCCGCCCATGAGGGCGGGACCTAATGGGAGAGGATGGGGCGGCCCGCAGGGGCCCTGCTGGAAGCCAGACTCAATCAGGGTTGTGCCCACAGTCTTTGGCTTAGTGACCACACCTTAATGACACCGAGTTTACACAGCCACACACAGAAACAGCTATTTCAGATCCTGTTTTAGGACTGGTGAAACTGAGGCACAGGACCCCAACAGGCACCCCCAAACCAGAAAATGATAGGGGCCACCTTTCTAACTAGGTGGTCTAACAGTAGTCTGGACTCTTTCAGTAAAGGCATAACAATAAAAATTCCCTGGGCAAACATTTATTGAGCACCTACTGTGCGCCAGGTCCTGTTCTAAGCACTGGGGGCGCTATGGTGAACCAAACAGACAATAATCCCTGCCCTGCCCCCCGCCCCAGTTTACTGGTTCTGAGAGATGACTTTCAACAAGATAACTATGTAAAATGCAGAGTGCCTTCCAGGGTGATGAGGGCCTCGTGGAGCCAAATAAAGCTGGGAAGGGTTATAAAAGGGTGGGGCGAGGGGGGCTCCAGTTTCTCCCCACCAGGGAAAGGTATGGTGGAGCTGAGACTTGAGGGAGGTGAGGGAGTCAGCCAGTCGTCTACGGTCAAGAGTAACAAGCAGTGGGGAGGAGGACAGGGGAAAAGGGAGTGATGGAGCCCTGTGAGAAAAATGGGGTCAGCTAAGAGGGTCTTGACCACTTGAAAGTCTTGATTTTTGGAGAGGCAAGCCTTCCGAGGGATTTGAGCAGAAGACGATGTGATCATTTACATCCACTCTGTTTCTGCACCTGGAATAGCCAAGAAAGCCAAACAGGTCACCGTCTCACCTCCCTCCACTCGGGCCTCCTTGAACTTCCCTCAAAGCAGCTCTCTCAGATCACTGTTTGAAGTGGCATCAACACCCTGCCCCACCCTCCAACCCTTACAAGTTTTCTCTTCTTCCTGGCAACACCACATCGCAATACAGAACGGTTTCTTGACTGTCCTCTCCCTTCCCCCTACCCCATGCAAGCAACAGCACCGCACCCCCCACCCGCAGGGTCCTAATCTGTCCACCCCCAGAGTCCCCAGCTGAGCACCGAGTAAATTTCACATGCGAATCTCCTGGAGGGCCGCTCTCTAGCCTCAGGGCTCGTCATATTGTTACTCACTTCTCCGCTGCATTGTCCTTCTGAGCGGAGGACCGGCTTGACCACGGTATCTAAAGTAGCCCCACCCTGCCGAAGGCCTCACAGTTTACACTCCTTGACCTCCGTCTGTCCCCAGTTCCCCCCGCTGGGCCTCAGCTTGCCCAGATGTTACCTGAGTTGGCTTCTTCACTGCCACCTTCTGACCAGCCAATTAAAGAAGCTCACCAACCCCTAATCGCACTACCTGTATTTTATTCCTTTTCCATCACCCATCAAGCCCCGAAGGATCTGATCTTGTTGGTGTATTTGCTCAGGTATACCCTCTTCTGCCCCTCCCAGTTTCCTTAGAATGTAGGTCCTGAGAGGGCAGAAGCCCAAGTCTGTCTTGTTCACAAACAGAACCCCTTTCCCTTCGTAGTTCAGTCAACAATTATGTATTGAGCTCCTGCAATGCGCATTCTTTCAATAGATATTGGCAGAGGGCCCAACTGTGCCAGCCATTAGGCCTTGGGGATCTAGAGAAAAGCAGGGGCCCCTTAAGTCCCTGTCTATAGCGAAACCGTGTGGAAGAAGTGTATTCTGTCTGAACCTAGAGCAGCGAGGTTCCTCAGCACCTGGGGACGGCCGGTCTGTCTGTCTTTCCAGACCTGAATTTCCTCCTTTGTGAAATGGGACTGCAGGACAAAACGGCTGCCTATGGTTCACCCCAGCTGCTGCTCTCCAAGACTTTTTCCTGGTGCCTGGCTGCCGAGAGCACGATCTCTAGGTTTTAAGTAGGGGAGGTGGGGTTGGGACTGAGGGAGAGGGGTAGGAGTGTGCACGTGTAGAGAAGTGGGGGGAGGGGCAAAGACTAAGCTCTGCCTTTAACCCCTCTGTGGGCCTCAATTTGTTATTCCTAAAATGGGCATCCTGGATGCCCCCACCTTGCAGATGGCGGGATCTAAGCGTCCCACCACGCCGCAGCGCCGGGCGGTGCTCGCTTCCAAGTCAGCCAGCCCGCAAACGACCACGTGGGGAGGCGCGGGCCGCGTAGGAACACAGGCTGGGCGGCTCGCGGCCCCGCCGGAGCCTGTGCAGCGGGGACGCCGGCGGAAGTGGGGGCGCCAGCACGCGGACCTCGGTGAGTTCGGGGTGTTCCTGGTGGGGGTCGAACCTTCCCACTCCGCGGCCCTGGCCCGGGACGCCCACTCGCGGGCAAAGCCGGAGTGGCGGGAAGAGGCAGGTCCGCGACCGCAGCGCTGGCTGCGGTGACGTTCCGGTCTCCGAACGCCTGCACCACGGACTCTCGTTGGAACGCCGGAGCCGGGACTTTCCCGCGCCCGGGGTGAGGTGGGGAGCGGCGGGGCGTGGAAAGTAATAACGATGACGATAACAGTCATAACGGCAGCAGTCAGCAGACCCCCGCCTTTCCTGGGGTGGGATCCCTGGCCCATCTGAGCTGGGAGGTAGGGAAGAATGGCCAGCCCTGGGCGGAGTCGGGAGTGGACGCCCGGGGGCCGGGGGGACATACTTAGTATAAGAAAATGAGAGTGTTGGGCGCTCAGGGAGGAACTGAAAGGAAACTGACCTGCCCAGGGATGAAGGGGACGGGAAGGACGCTCTCGGAAGGCCCCGTTGAACCCATATGCAGACGGATGGGGCAGCGCTTGGGGTGTGTGTGTGGACACGTCACCACCTTGGTTAATTAGGTCTGGGGACCTCGTTGTTAACCTGCTAACTCAGCTGGTTTCCTACCCTGGCAGTTGACGAGCTGGCTGAACATCGGTCCGCACATCTGATTTTTTTGAAAGTGAAGCCCCAAGGAGGGAGATCTGAGTCTCCCGCCCCTGCCATTGACCCCAGTGACGGGGTCTTGAGTCAAACTGTTTTTTCAAGTAGTGGGGGATGGGTTTGGACGGTGTTCCTGAAACCTTCCAGCAGGAAATCCTTGGATTGGATTTCCGAAAGGATGAAGGACTCTAGGTTCTGTCACCAGGGAGAGTGGATAATGCCTGCTCTTGCCTTGGGAACACCCTGTGTGACCTTTCTCAACCCACTTTCTTCTCAGGTCACACCTTGGCTCCAAACCTCCAGGGGCTCCCCTCTGCTGGCTGGGGGGGAAAAAAAAAATCTGCCCTTCTGCACAGGGCAGGGTCTTTGACCCGCTCTGCTGCCGGGCCCACCTGGCTTTGCTCCCTTTTCCTGACACTCACCAACTTGTCCCCAGCAAATGATTTGAGATGTCCCAGTTTCCTTTTCAGGCAAATGGGGACTGCACTAGCATGACCAAATCTGTTTGTTCCCTGCCTTCCCTCGCCCCTCCCCCACCACGGAGGGAACAAGACCCTGCATTGGCCCACCCTGAATTTTGCTTTACCCAGGGATTTTATTTAAGTGGCCACGTCCTTGGGCCACTTGCGTAATTTCCATAAATCTTTTAAGTACTAACCCTAGAGATAGGGTGTTTCTCTGAAAACATTCAAGTGTTAACCTAGGTCGGGGGGAAGCCCTGGGGGCCGGTGACCCTTGACTAAACTTGGAGTGCAGTGGTCAGATACAGGAGAAAATGTGTATACCTCGTTAATCCCATTTACTGTGGCAGTGGTCAGATAGGTTACGAAATGTATATGAGCCAGTTAATCCTGTTTTCTGTGGTCTTCCCAATCAGACAGAGCCTGGGAGCCTTCCAGCCGTTCTGCTTTTTCCCTTAATCCCTCAGCAAACAGTAAGGGCTCTCAACTTTCAAAACAAACCCCGGTCTGACCCCTTCTGAAACCCCCACCGTTACCACCCCATCCCAGACACCATCACCCACCAGCCTCACTGGGCACCCTGCTTCTACTGCGTCCCCCACTGTCCATTCTGTGTGCAGCAGGCAGAGGGATCTTGTGAAAAAACCGAAGTCCCTTCCCTGCTCAGAACCTCCCATGGCTCACCCGGAGCAGCGGCCCAGGTTCTCGCCACGGTCCGCAGGGCCCTGCCCTCACCTCTGCCCCCACCTCCCCCACACTGGCCTCCTTGCTAAGCCTCCGAGTCACCCTTCCTTGGTCTTTGCTGTTCCTGCGGACTGAAAGGCTTTCCCCCAGATCTCCGCGTGGCTCCATTTCTTACTGTATTTAGGTCTGTGCTCACCGGCTTCTGAGGCCCTGGGGCTTCTTCATTCCAGCCCTGCTACTCTGGGTCATCATTGTCTAGAGACAAGTCTGTGTTACCCACTGGACTGGTAGTCCATGAGGGCAGGGCTGGAGTGTTCCAGTCCCAGCTGTGTCCCCAGCACCACCCAGCATGGGCTGGGCATAGAGCGGGCTCTCGGATATTGTGGATGGGTGAGTCTGTACATTCCTTCAATGAGTATCTGCAAACCTCCCCCTGTGCCAGGCCCTGAGTGGGGCTGGGGATGGAGTTGTGAAGTAATGGGACATGTCTGTGGCAGAACGGACAGCACATAGGAAAGCAAGTAAATACATTTTGTCAGAAGGCGGTGGTGCTGTGAAGAAAAGGTAATGTGGGGTGAAAGGGCTGCTGTTTTCCTCCATGTGAAGGTTTGAACAGTGACCTGAGTGAAGCAAGGGAGGGAAGTGAACCATGTTCCTGGAAATATATGTGTCTCTCACCTGGGAGAGGGTTCTAAGCAGTAAGAGCAGCATGTGCAAAGGCCCTGGGGCAGAAATGTGCTTGGCATGTTCAAGGACCAACAGTGAGCAAAGGGAGAAGGGGTGAGAGATGAGGTCAGAGAGGGGATGGGTCCTTGTCAGTAGCCTTTGTAGGGACTTTGGCTTTTACTCTGCGGGAGGCCGGAGCAGCAGAGGGCTCTGAGCCGAGGAGGGGTGTGATCAGACTTAGTTCTACAGGCTCTCTGTGTGCTGTGTGGGGAAGAGAGTGTACAGTGAAGGTGGAGGCAGGCTAACCCAGTGGAGAGATGACTGCAATAGTCCAGGTAGGAGGTGCTGGTGGCTGGAAGGAGGAGGGGACAGCGTGGGGGAAGGAGAAATTGTCAGATTATGGATACATTTTTGGAGGTGGAGCTGACCAGCTTTACAGATGGATTGGTCCGGAGGTGGGCTGTCCTTCATCTGTGTGATCACCGACCTCCTCCGGAGAGTCTCCCTTCTCTCAGCACTCTGGGAGGTCTTTTTTTAATGTTTCATTTCGTAGATGAGGAGCTGGGGTAGGGAGGCTGCTGGGAGAGTTGCAGTGACCTGCCCAGATCCCTGGGACTGAGTCTGGGGCCAAGACCCACTGGTCTTCCCGAATCCACATCCTTCTCCTCCCTCCCAGGTGGAAAGCTGTGACCCCGCCCCCTGTTCTTGCATGGCCCAGGAGCTAAGAACAGGTTTTATTTTACATTTTTACGTGGTTGAGAAACCTAAAAAAAAAAAATTTCTTTGTGGCATGTGAAATTATGTAAAATTCAAATTTTGGTGTCCCAATAAGTAAGGTTTTATTGGAACATAGCCAAGTTCATTGTTTATGTTTTATTCATGGCTTTCCTGCTACTGTGACAGAGCTGAGTAGTTGTGACAGAGACCCTGTGGCCCATGAATATTCACTCTTGGCTCCCTACAGAGAAAATTACTGACTCCTGCTAATAAGGAGTAGATTGGACCTCCAATGGGACTTGGCAGCTAGTTCCCCAGGGGCCTAGGAACTGTCCGGCTGAGTGATAGAAAGGTTTGGGAAGTCGGAAACAGTAAGGACAGGAGAAGGACTTCAGATCCCTGAGGGGAAGCTCATGTTTTATAAGGGACGTAGAAGCATTACAGTACACCCCTTCCTTTTTAAAATTAGAATTTTAAAATTTATTTGAATAGGTCATACAAATACATGGGACAGAATTCAAAGGGTACAAAAAGGCAGACAGCTTGGTCTCCCAGCCCGGGCTCTTGGTGCGCTGAAGGATGGAGTGACGGGCATTCGCAGTGTCCCGGGTTCCGACCAGCTGCTCCCTTGGAGGCCGACTTAACTGACAGCCAGGCCACAAGCAATTTGAGGAAGTTCCTGCACAGCTGCTCCAATACAAAGCTTCATCTGCGCCTCCAATCTTCCCTGCTCTAGGAGTGCAGAATCCTATAGCCCTGTAGTTTTAATGTGCATCTCTCAGGTCCTCAGTGAGGTTGTATGACTATGTCGGACTCAGTAGCAATCTTTGTCCCCTGCTTCCCACTTGTCTGTCAGTGGTTCTCACCAAGACAGTTTTTTTGAGGGGGGTGATTTGTCCCCCTGGGGGACATCTGGCAATATATGGAGACCGTTGGGTTTTTTTGTTTTGTTTTTTTAATGGCTTTATTGACATGTAATTCTCATACCAGGCCGTTCACCAGTGGAGACAGTTTTGGTTGTCACAACTTGGGGTGCTAATGGCATCTAGTGAGTAGAGGCCAGGGGTACTGCTAAAATCCTACACCGTTGCGCAGGACAGCGCCCCACAACACAACAGAGAGTGGCGCAGCCCAATGTCAATAGCGTGGGGGCTGAGAAACCCTGGTCTACAGCCTTGGCCTGTTTCTCGGCAGGGTCCTGTCTTGCAAGGAGCTCACAGTTGAGCTGCAGAAACAGGGGGAACCTAACAGAAAAAGGACAATCTCTGTCACTTGCAGGCCATGAATGATACATAATATTTGTCAGTCACTTCCGTTAATCACTTTATTTTATTTTTTAAAATATTTTTATTGATGGATTTTGGAGAGAGAGAGAGAGAGACATTGATTTGTTGCTCCGTTTATTTACGCATTCATTGGTTGATTCTCATATGTGCCCTGACTGGGGATCGAACCCACAACCTTGGTGTATCAGGACAATGCTCTAACCAACTGAGCCACCCAGCCAGGGCTTTCTTTCTCTTTCTCTTTCTCATTCTCTCTCTCTCTCTCTCTCCCTCCCTCCCTCTCTCTCTCTCTCTCTCTCTTCCCCTCTCTCTTTCTCTTTCTCTTTCATTGTAAGCCGTCCCCTTTTAAAAAAAGATTTTATTTATTCATTTTCCGAAAGGGGAAGGGAGGGAGAAAGGGAGAGAAACATCAATCAGTTGCCTCTCGTACACCCCCAATAGGTGACCTGGCCCGCAACCCAGGCACATGCCCTGACTGGGAATCAAACCAGTGACCTTTCATTTCACAGGCTGGTGCTCAATCCACTGAGCCAGGGCTTTATTTCTTTTCTTTTTATTCCTTTCTTTTTTTTAAGGTATTTTATTTGTATACTGCTGCCAATGTATACAAAATAATTATCTTTGTGAAATAGAAATTCCTGACGATTCAGAGGTAGATGTTAAAGACTGACAAAAGCCGAAGTTTGTAGAGTGTGGCACGTGTTGTTAGAGATAAGATTTTTGTATAGGCCTAGGTTCTCTTTGAGTATTCACTGGTTCTGAAAAGTGGTTTAGAACACCTTCGAAGATTCACTTCCCTGCAAAAAGGAAAAGACTTTCTGAGGTCTGAAGGGGTTTGCACTCGAAGATCCTCTAGTCAGCAGGGGGTCATGTTGAGCGTTTTGCAGACAGAATTGTTGCAAATCTGCAGCTACTGGGAAACCTGCAGCAGATTGAGCCCAGCCTCTGGCTGGGGCTGTAGAACTACTTTTTTTTTAGATTTTGTTTACTTATTTTTAGAGAGAGGGGAAAGGAGAGAGAAAGAGAGGGAGAGAAACATGATGTGTGAGAGAAACAGCGATCAGTTGCCTCTCACACCCCTAGCTGGGAAGCTGGCCTGCAGCCCAGGCATGTGCACTGACTAGGAATCGAACTGGCAACCTTTCCGTCCACAGGCCAGCACTCAATCCACTGAGCCACACCAGTTAGGGCTGAACCACTTTCTTCATAGCAATGATGCTGGAGTTACAGCAGGTCGGTCCGTGGGGAGTCCCCAGTTAATTACTTTATAGAGGAGGGGACCGTGCCACAGAGAGTGGTGCGGCTGCTGAACCGTGGGTCCTCTCTTCCTCCTCCTGTCCCCAAAGCCAGCATTTCCCTATACGCCATCAACATCATAGCGGCAGTGCCTGCTGTGTTCGAGGAGAGGGTCAGACATTATACATTTAGTGCCCAGGACAACCGTGGGAAGTAGATCTTTCATCATCCCCATTTTACAGGTGGGGAAACCAAGGCACTGAACAGTTAAGCACCTTACCCCAGATCACACAAGAGTACTACTAACAACTGTAAGTAACTAGGTTTTATGGAGAACCTGGTATGTATCAGGCCCTGTCCTGCAGGAGCCAGATGAATCCTCGTAACAAGCAGAGGTGGCAGTTGGTGCTATTTCTCCACACAATGGAAGAGGAAACGGTCTCTTGCCTGAGGTCACCCAGCTAAGCGGACCTGGGTGCTTAATCTCCATTCCAAACATGGGATCGGAGCCTGGTGTTTGTTCTAAGAGCTGAGGCTGCATGGAGGGGCTGTGGGTAGGGAGAGAGGCAAAGTTGCTGCCTATGGGGAGGGAGCCATCTGGCAGGGGAGAAGGACCGTAAGTAGAACAATAAATATACAGTACGATGTCTTCGAGGAGTCTGTGCTGCAAAGAATAACGCAGCTGACCGAGGGGACGCAGAGGCACGAGGGGCGGATCCAGCTTGACGACAGGGTGGTCCCAGAAGGGGGAAGGAGATGGAGCAGAGAGAACCGCCAGTGCCCGAGCTGAGAGGGGATTACTACTGGGCTTAAGGAACAGCAAAGAGGCTGGCGGGACAAGGCGGGGAGAGGGAGCTGGGGTGATGTCCCCAGAGAGGGTCCAGGTCATGGGGCCCTTGAGGGCGGTGATGAGAACTTTGACTTTGACTTTGACTTAAGGCACCAGAAGGCTCTGAGCAGAGAAGGGATATGATGTGACTCAGGTCCCTCTGGCTATGTGTGAGGACGGGAGAAGGGGTGACGGTGGAAGGGTATGAGAGGTGGCAGTGAGGAGCTGACTGCTACAGCCCATGATGGGAGTGATGGTGGCTAGAAATGTGTGTGTGTGTGTGTGTGTGTGTGTATACACATATATGTGTGTGTGTACACACACACATGTATTTCCCCTCAGCTTTTCTTTATCTTTTATGACCTTGATATTTTTGAAGAATCCAAGCTATTTTTTTATTTTAAGAAAAAAGCTTTATTGTGAGGTCAACTGACAGGGACCTCAAATCTGTCTTCCAGGCTAATTTTATTTTATTTTTTTTATAGAATGTTTCTCAGTTTGATTACATTAATTAGGCACAATTGTCCCTCATGATTAGAGTCAAGTAGCCCACACACCTGTGCCCTGTCCTTGTCAGTCTCACAGCAGGGAGGCACCTGGTGTGTCTTTCCCTTTACTGCACACATTAGCTTTGATGCCTAAGTGAAGGTGTCTGCCAGGTTTCTTTACTATAAAGTTACTCTTTATAAAGTAACCCCCTGCTTATGAGGAGGTACTTGAAGACTGTGTCAATATCCTGGACTTCATCACACATTTCTCCACAAGTTTTGGCATCCGTTGATGACTTTAGCTGCCATTTTAGGGTAAGAAAGAACTTTCCTTCTCCTTTGTCTGTTTGTTTATTTATTTATAATTAGCACGGACTCATGGATTTCTCTTTTATTCAGTGGGCTATCATCTGTAATTGTCATATGCAGATGTTCAGGTCATTCCAGATTTGGCCAGTGGCAGCCCTTCCAGCCTGGCTCCTGTGATAGGGAATTCGTTTGCAAGACGGTGTTTCCTGGTGGATTGGATGGACCGGGTGTGAGAGAGGAGCGGGGGCATGCGGTTGGTTCTCTCAGCACATACTTATGGCCAGGAATAAAACTGTGCTGAAAGCAGAAAAAAGTCCCTGCTCTCCTGGGCCTCATGAATGTTGGGGCCAGTTCCTGGGAATTGGGGACTGGTGGACGGATGGCGTAGGTTTTAGGAGCAGGAATCAGGGTTGGCCTTGGGTAGGATGAGTTGAGTGAGATGCAGTAGACAACCCTCTGCACCCAACCCTCCCCCTTCTGTCATCCCACCTCCCCGTGTAACGGCTCCTTGCTCTTCTTCTTCACCCAACAGCCTGAACAATGCAGACTCCACTGTCCAGTCCTGTGCCTGTGCTCCGGCTCCCCCGGGGCCCTGATGGCTTGAGCCGAGGCTTTGCCCCTGACGGACGTAGGGCCCTCCTGAAGCCAGAGGTTTCTGAAACCCCGGAGTCCCCCATAGTTCACGAATCTTGGGAATCCCAGGAACAGCGGGCCCGAGCCACCCTCCGGGAGCGCTACCTCCGCAGCTTGCTGGCCATGGTGGGTCGCCAGGTCAGCTTCACCTTGCACGAGGGTGTGCACGTGATCGCCCAGTTTGGAGCCACTGACCTGGACGTAGCCAACTTCTACGTGTCGCAGCTGCAGACTCCAATAGGTGTGCAAGCTGAGGCACTGCTCCGGTGTAGTGACATTATTGCATACACCTTCAAGCTATAAAGACAACATTGTAGTCACCTTCTGCCTTAGGCCTAGCCACAGATTCCCGGGCCTCCAACTGTTCTGGATCTCTGGGCCTCAGAGTTTGGAGCTCCCTTGGAATTTTGAGCCAAGCTCCAAGCAACTTTGGCTTTTTCAGATCTCCATGGTCTAACCAGTAAAATTCTGCAACCCCAGGAGTTCTGGAACCTCACAGAACTCTTAAACTCTACAGAAATGTGGGCCTTGGGCCAGTTCCTAAAGACTGGGGGTGGGGTAGGATGGGGGAAGGGGCAGTGGGAATAAAGGAAGGTAAATTGCAGAGTGGGAAATTGTTTATTAAAGAAGCCCTGGCCAGGTAGCTTAGTTGGTTAGAGTGTCATCCGGATATGCCAAGGTTGTGGGTCAGATTCTAGGTCAGGGCACATATAAGAAACAACTAATGAATGCATAAATAAATGGAACAACAAGTGGATGTTTCTCTCTCTTAAAAAACCAATAAATAAAAAACTTTTTTTAAAAAGTTGCAAAAAGTTCAGCCTCCAAGAAGAAACTCTCCAATACTCTCCTCCTACCAAAGATCCAATGATTATTCCAGGAAAATCGGCCTCCTGATTTGTTTGTTTGTTTGTTTGCTTTTAAGGGTACCCTACTACGGGGATGAAGCCAGATTTAGAGGGTAGCTGTTCAAGGACTGAATCTTATGGAGTTAGGCCAAGAAGGAGAGGGAGGACACATCAGATGGCTGGGAGGAACTTGGATATGGCTATGGGGATTGGACTGTCCCTGGTCTCGGGGAATGGCTGGAGCAAGCTGGATGCCAGGCTTGGATGATTTGGACTAGGTTTTTTTATTGGGTGGGCAGGGATGTACCAAGCAAGGGCTGTGCATTGCACTGGGTTACATGGCGGTGTGCTGCTGCTGCCTGGGTGGGGCGGCCCACGCACCACCGCAGACTCGCTCACCCCATGCCCTGTGCGGGAGCCGCTGAGAAGAGGCTTCGCCTCCATTTCGCTCCTCTTGTGTGCCATGGCCGTCCATGTCACTTGATTTACTTAGCCCCCTCACTAGTAATCTTTCGGCAGATTCGCTTTAAATAAGCAATTAATTCCCCTTTTGTAATCGCATCAACTTCAGAATTTAAGTGAAGATTCCATTCAACATGCATGAGTTTTCCCTCGTCTTTAGTCAGCGAAAGTGCAACAGTCCATGATGTCGAACAGAAGTGGAGTCTCAACTTCTAAACATTGGTTCACAACGCCACCTCAGGTGAGTCCTCGGCCTAGCTCATGAGTTGCCCTGGCAACGACGTCGTTCGCTCCTCCCCAAGTAGCCTTTTTTGGTTTTAGCCCCGCCTTCTTCCCCGCCCCTGAGTTGCTGGCTGGGCTGTGAAAGCATGGCGAAAGTGCGGAAGCGAATATAAGTAATAGAATCGAACCAGGGGGTGGGGGGCGTGGCTAGAGCTCGGGCTGGTTTGCTCTTAGTGATCTACCTGCTCCATCTCCCGGTATTTTGGTTGGCAGATTCAACCCCCGCTTTTGGAATTCCTTCCTTCTCCCACTCCTGCCCGCTTTTTAAATCAAGGCCCTAATACTCCTCATGGGCTCATATTTATCTTAGTTTATAAGTTTAAATTGTATCTTGTACAACGCCATCCAAATAATTATTGATGAAACTGCAGTCTGCAAATGGAAGGCTAGACTAGCACGGAGACATGAGGTTGGTGAGGATCCCTCTGTCACCATCCATCACTTGTACTCATATTCAACACATCTCCTACTACCTTTCAAGTTCTCCACCCCTTTACCTCTCTCCTTATCCGTTGCCCTAGCCCGATCAAGCAGATGTTTTTCATTTCTGTCAACTCCACTCCTTTCTGCAGTGCATGAGATCGACACGAGTGTGCGAGCCTGAACCACAGCTATCTGGATGCAGGCGGGAAGGCGGGGTAGTGGTGGTCGGTGGGCGGCTCAGGTTCGCGCTTGCGCGCTGCTCCGGGAGACGGCGTCCATCTCGCCCCGCCCCTCATGCTCTGCAGTTCCGGCTCTGCGGATTCAGTGCTCACGCTTCTTTTTGCCGTGGCTCTTGCTGCCTTTTGTTAACCCTCTTCAGCATCCCTCGAGTCAGCTCTACAAGCAGACAGCCTAAATTGATTTTCTGCTTTTCTTAGTACGCGGTGGGCTCACTGGCGTTTAACGAAAGTGCGGCTGCGAACGAGCTGGCGGGCGCGGGGCTCGGGGGAGGCGCGCTCCGGCTCGCGGCGGCGACGACTACGACGACCAGGCAAGTGGACGGAGGCGGTTCCTGAAAAAGCGGCTGATCCCATGCCCCGGGACGGCGGGCGGGCCCGGAGAGACAAGTCCGGGGCCCGGGGCATGTCCCCGGGGCCCCCGTGAGGAGGTGGCGGCGGCGGCGGCCATGGAGATAGCGCCGCAGGAGGCGCCGCCCGGGCAGGGCGCGGACGGCGACGCCGAGGAGGCCCCCGCCGAGGCCCAGTCTCCCAGTCCCGCATCGCCCCCGGCGGACGGGCGCCTCAAGGCTGCGGCCAAGCGCGTCACGTTCCCCTCTGACGAGGATATCGTGTCCGGAGCGGTGGAGCCCAAAGACCCTTGGAGACACGGTAGCTACAGCCTGGGAGCAGAGGCGGGCTCGTGGGGGTCTCGGGAGTCAGTGCAACGCCCAGCACGGAGGTGGTGCCCAATAAGTTGCACCTAGTGATGTTTTAAGGAGACAGTCAGTTTAGAGCTGGAGGGCGTTAGGGAGGGGGCGGCCATTGGGTTCGGAAGGCGAAAAGTAGCTGGTTTGAGTCCCTTCCCCCGCCTCTAGGGACGCTGAATGTGATCGGTGTAGGAATTAAAACGATGAGCAATTAAAAGAAAGTTTGGTGGCTTGGGAGACTTGGGAGGACACTAGCCTTTGAGTTAATAGTTACCTCCCAGAAAAGGATAGAGAGCTAGAGCTGTCAGGGGAGGAAGAATGGGTCAACGCTGGCGCTGAAGGGGCAGCTGGAGGAGTCTGATGGGCCCATGGGGATGGAGAGACGTTAAGTCCGGGTCTGCAAACCACCGGATCAGGAGTGGCCGAAAGGAGTGGCTGAAGAGGAGTCGTAAATCCTGGGGGTTGGGAAAAGGGAGTCAAGGTAAATTCCCTGGAGCGGAGTCAGTTTGGGGATGGGTAAGATAGTCAGAAGAACTGATAGATCTTGGCATTAATGAGAAGAGCCACTGCATGCTTCTGATGCCTCCTAAATGGGAAGCAGAAAATTGGCAGTCGTCCAGGAACAGAGGGACTTTTGGGGGCCTGGTTATAGAGGGGTCTTTTTTCTCCCCCTGAGAAAGAGTTGAGGCATTGGAGTTGCTGGTCAGTAGATGGCGAGAACATTGCAGAAATTTGGTGGCTTGAGGTGTTGGGAAAGGAAGCATATCCATGGACTGTAGGTCCCCTGGAGAAAGAAGGTCAGGTCAGTGTTGGAACTGAGAGCAGCTGGCTGGAGGCGTTTGTGTTACCCATAGGGCTGGGAAGGCGGAAAGTCGCTCCCCTGATGGACGGCAGCGTTGAGTCCGTTTCTGACACGGAGAAGTCTGTCGGCCTTGCTGGGGTGGAGAGCCCACAAAGAGAGGGAGCAGACTGGCCCCGGCTCTATAGAAGTTGGTCTGTTGGCCCAGGGGAAAGAGGAGGAACTGTTGCTGGTCTGTGAGCAGGGGAGGAATTGGTGGCTTTGTTGTGAGAGTGAGAAAAATGGTAACTGGAAGCTGAACACATGGAGAGCCCGCCATAAATGCCAATTTGACTAGTTACTGTTGAAGGGACAGGGGTTAATTTAAGATTCTTGGCATTGGGAGCCGGCCAGGTTCTTGGGCTCTAAGCCCCAGGGACAAGTGGTCACTTTTGGGTTGGAGGGCTTGTGGGGTTGAGGAAGGCAGGAGTCAAAACAGGCCCAGGCTGTAGCATGGTGTTCAGTCCAGAGAGCTCAGAGCAGGCAGGAAAAGCCCTTGAGAGGCAGAACAAGGCGGCAAAGAGCAGAGGCTCCCGTTTCGGTCAGGCCTTCCATTGACCCACTTCATGACCTCAGGCTGGTAACCTAACTCCTTTGAGCCTCAGTGTCCCCATCTGTAGAGGGAGTGACAATATCCATGCCACAGGGTTTAGGAGAAGACTAACTAAGGTTGTGTGTGAAAGGAGATTGGCCAGGGTGAGTCTTCCTGAAGTTGCAGTTGTTACTGGTCATTTTAGAGGGGGGTGTTAGCCGATACTGGTCATTTTATGGGTCAGCCTAGAGGAGCTGGTTCACGGGGTTGGGCCCTGGGTGCGTCTGTTTCACAGGCGTCCAGGAGTGGGGCAGAGATGGAGTCAGTCAGTGGGTCTGGGGCAAGGGGAAGGGAAGATGGTCAGTTTCTGGGCTAGAGGGTCATGATGGGGTAGCTGGAGAGTTTGGGATGGGGTAAAGTTTCTGGGCTGCAGGTTCTCAGAACAGGAGCAGCTGCGCGCACTCAGCTGCCTGGCTTCAAGTCTGGCCATTTTTCTTCTCCCGGCCTCCTGTCTTCTCTCCCCCCCCGCCCCCCAAATGGTGCCAGTTTCTACTGTGAGGTAGTCGTGAGGATTAAATAAGATAGTGCTTGTAAATTCCTGCCACATAAATAGCAGCTGCTGTTATCCAGGCAGTCATTTCTGTTTGTGTGTTTGTGTTTGTGTGTCTGTGTGGTTTTTGTTCGTTTTTCATGGGTGGCCTTGGAGAAGCGGTGAAGGAGTTTGAGGGGAGGGAAGAATGTCAAGAAAGAGGGTGAGTGGGTGTCAGGCGGGGAGGATTTAGAGGACAGCTGCCAGTTGGTCTGTGCGGGGCAAGGTGGAGGTGCTGATCACTCACGGGCTGGGGGAGTCTTACTCCTGGGAGTTTAGAGAGGGACGGAGAGGACTAGGCAGGACTCACACTCCGGACAAGTCGGTGTGTCTCAGGTGGAGAGGCGAGGACATGGAGAAATGGAGCAGTCTGTAGGCTGAAGCGTGGGTCTTGCTCAGCTGGGGAGAGGGTTTGAGGAGCTGGCCTGGCAGTGAAGGAGGTGGGTGATCTTGGGCCCCCGGCAGAGGAGGGGACACTAATGAAGTGGGTGGGTTTGGGCAATGGGATTTGCAGGACAGGAAACGGGGAGGCCTGTCAGAGCTGAGGAGCAGGTGGCTAGCTTCCGTGCCTGGGAAGGACAGTGGCGCTGCTGGCTGGCCTGGGACTGAGGGACGTGGAGGCGTGCCAGGGTATAGGAGAGGAAAGTTGGGCCAAGGGCTGCCTAGTTGAGAGGCCAAAAGGTCTTGGCTGGGGACTGTCGGGAGGAGTTGGTTGGTCTTGGAGGAGGGGGTGGGAGGTTTCTTGGAGCTGGTCTCTGAGCCGTGGGGAAATACAAGAGGTGTCATTTGAGCTGTGGGCCCAGTGGGAAGGGCGATGGAGGACTCATTCTGGGGCCTGCTATTGTGATACAATTCCAAGGCCAGGGGTGAGGAAGGAGCTGGTGGGTCCGAATCGGGAGAGGGATCATTCAGAATCTGTTCTTCCATCGCAGAGGTGGAGAAGTTGCCTGGGCCAGGAGGCGCGGTAGCAGCCCTGGGCTGGGAGAAAGCAGCCCTGGGGGAATCGGGGCCCCAGCACAGGGTGTCTGGCAGGAGAGCTCCCAGGCCCTGACAGAGCCTCTGGCTGGGGCAGAGGACTGGGACTGGGCTAGAGTGGTGGCGACCCGGCTGGGTGGGAGCCCTTGGGGTGCCCACTTGAGAGGAAGAGCCCCATTAGGCCCTACCAGAGCTGGTGGCTTGCTGGAGGTGAGATGCTATGGAGGAGGGAGATTGTGAGGGAAGGTCACAGTGCAGAGGGGCCTTCCCTGGCTCCCATCTCAGTGTCCCTGCCCATCCCAACTCTGGGAGCCTGTTGATTTTTTCCACTGTACGAATGGCCATCTGATGTTAGGTGCCATGTTTGCTTTTGCGCTGGTGGTCTCTCCCCCCACCAGAATGGGAGAGCAGACATTATCCACCCTCGGCTGCTCGGAGAACGTGCAGTGATCGTGGCTGACTGAGCTCTGGTGGCCATGCGTGCGGCCGTTCTGGGAGGGGGAGGCCCGGCCGCACCAGGGCCCACCTACTCAGAGTGTGCTCCCAAGCCACCGGCAAGAACAAGTGTCTTGCTGAGCTTCTTGGTTTCCTCATCTGCGAAATAGTGATTCCTGCCCTGCTGACCACCCAGGATGTCTGAGCATATGAGATAACCCTCCTCAGTTGCATGTGGATGGGAAGTGAAGCTTGGACAGGAGGCGGGGTGGACAGTGTGAGTGGCAGGGGCTGCTTCTGTAGCGCCAGGCTGGGCATGTGTGCACTTTGCTCTGGAGGGGCAGGGCGGAAGTGGGTGCCAGAAGAGGAGGGGCTAGCTGGCTGCACCCCACCCCACCCTGTGGCAGCAAGTCTGTGGTTCCAGCTCTTCTGAGGACCAAGGCCTGGCTTGTACCAGGAACCCTTCCAGACCAAACTGCAAGAATGACCCAAGGCTCAACCTCTTCCTAGTCCCAGCTGCATGCTGTGTAGGGACACGTGGGGCCTGCAAGGCAGGTGTTGGAGAGCACATGACATGGGCCACTGTCTAGGAGGCTTGTTTCCCCTTCCCTCTAGTCCTGCCAATGACTCATCCCCCAGTCCCTGACCGCCAGCCCTGGAGAGCCAGTCCTGGAGTGGGGCGGGGGGTTGCCTGTCAGGAAACGCCTGGTGTGGAGTGGGAGTGTCTGCAGGTGAAGGGGCCCAGACGTGCACCCACCTGAGCCGGGGAAGGGGGACGGGGTTTGGAGGGCACAATGGAGGCGGTGACCATGGTGTTCTTAGATGGGGATCAAAGAGGGTGAGAGCGCCTTACCGCTCTCATCAAAACCTGGGCTGCGCATTTACTTGGCCCTTGAAACTGGTTGGACAAGTAGGAGTGCACCTGTCAGTGGTAGAGAGAGGCCCTCAGTTCGACCTGAGCTCTTTCGAATGTCCGTGGCGGTGTTGCTGGGGAGTGGGGTTGTAGGGACAGCTTTGATGCTTTTGCCCAGGTTTCCGTCTGGGCCCACCCTCGCCTACCACCTGGACTCTGCTGTGTGACTTTGGGTGCGACTTTTCTGTCTGTAAAATGCAGGGTGATGGCGAAGATGAAGTAACATAACAGTCCGTGGGTGAAAAAGGTGAAGGGATTAAGAAAAAAGAAAAGCTCACAGACAACGTTGTGGTGATTAACAGAGGCAAAGGGGGGTAAGCAGTGATGGAAGGAGACTCGGCTCGGGGCGGTGAATACGCAGTACAACGTACAGATGATGTGTTATGGAACCGAACACCCAAAACCTATGTAATTTTATTCACTAAGGTCACTCCAATAAATTCAATTAAAAAAAAAAAAGCTAACAGCCCGTAGTGAATGCTCAGCAGATGTCTCCCTTGCTTTTCCTGTCATCGGCAGCCCTCTGCCTCCTGTAGTCCTCCTTAGTGCACTTCTGCTTCTGTTGTGCCTTTGCATCCGCGTTTCCGCCCCACCCCCACCCCAGTGTCTCGGGCATCAGGCCTACTCCTTCGAGACGAGTCCCTCAGCCGTCCCTGACCAGGCATCGGAAAGACGTCCAGGCCTGATTCTATCTGCTATAAGCTGGGTGACTGTGGGCAAGTTGCCCAACCTCTCCGAGCTGAAACTAAATCAGCATGCCTGAGCCCACCAGCCTGAGAGGCCTCAGGGGCACCAAGGCTGTAAACTAAAAGCGTGGCGGGGGTTAGGAGGGTGGAGGCATTGAGCGAAAAACGTAAAAAAGGGGAAAGGACTCCTGGACCCGCCAGAGGGGCAGGGGGCGGGGCGGGTTGGCGGTGGGGCGGGTGGCGGTGGGAGAGCGGGTCGGGGGTAAATGGTAATGGAAAAACCGCAATAAAAGAAAGTAATGTAAACCGAAACTGTTAGCCCCAACCTCTCCAGATACCAGCCGATGACTTTGGAAAAGTTTCAGCTCCTCCCTGAGCCTTAGTCCCCTCTGTAGGGTGCCCCTGCCCCCACTCCAGCGCTCTGCCCTGTGGGACCGACCTGGCTGACGTGCTGTGGGGCGAGTGTCCGCCCTGCCAGGCCAGGCCCTCTGCGCACTCACACGCAGGCAGGCTGCCCTCATTCTTTCCACCTCCAGCCCTTTATTTGTGTTCGCATCATATTTCCCTCTTCAAGGGCAAAGACTGTGCGAGTCACCTCTGTGACCTCAGTCTGGCACACAGGAGGGCTCGGGCGCTGGAGGAGTGGCAGAGGAATGAGGTTTTTCCTCATACCCGCGGTGGTATTTGGGAGAAAGCTTTCTGGCTTAGTTAATGCAGTCTGTGCCCGGACAGGGGCCCTTCCTCAGCCATCCGCAGGCCGGCTTTGGCACCACCCGGAGTCGGAAAGGGCATGCAGATCGGGCACACAGTGGGCACTCGGCAGCCAGCCACGGAATGAGCCAGGGGAAGTGCGTGTGTGTGTGTCCCAGCAGCGAGGCATCGCGGCTGGCGCTAGTCTCACGCCGGCCCTCAGCTCCGAGAGTCTTGAGAGCGCGGAGCCAGGTGTCCTGGGCTGGACTGGCTGTAAGAGGCAGCCTCTGGGATCGGGGGCCAGAAACAGTTCTACAAAGGTCCCCACGTAGTCCCGATGGCCAGATGTGACCGTCCTGGTGCTCAGGGCCCCTTATTCAGCTCAACCAGCCAGCACTCGGTCCCAAGTCTGCCTTTCAGACCTCAGTTCAGGGGTGGCTGGGGCTGACCTCACGGACTTTGTTTTGGAGCAAATTGAAATGTCTGACTTGAGGCAGCTGCGGAAGTTCGAGTTAGGAAGGCAGCTTGCTGCGGTAGAGCGGAGAGGAGCCTGGGCTGAAGTCCCTGCTCTCTGCATGACCTTATCAGCCACCGCGCATTGCCTTCCGTGTTCCTGCCACTGGACTAAGTGCTGTTCTTTCCAATTTGTAGATGAGGAAATGGAGGTACAGAGAGGTGTGAAGTAACGTACTTGAGGTCACAGAGCCAGCAAGTGGCTGAGCTGGGATTCAAACCCAGGCCGCCTGGCTTTGGAGCCCGCACTCTTGGCATCGTGTGCTTTAGCAAGTTGCTGTGTTCAGTCTGTATCCAGTGTACTTTCCTCATTTATAATAACCCGTAACCCTTTATAAAGTGGAGGTGGCAGGGCTGAGAAACAGACCGTGTCAAGGGCCCGGCCCAGTGGGTGCTCAGGACGGGGTTCACTGTGGTTTTGGGAGCCCCAGGTGTCCTGGAGGGTCCCTGTGGTGTCATTCCTCTGTCCTCAGTGTGGGGTTCCCGATTCGACCCTTAGCCTGAGTTCTTACTGGGCGGCTCAGTGTCTGGTACGCGATGGGTGCTCAGTACATGCTGGCTGAGCGTGCGACTCTGACCCTGTGACCAGCCGTCCATCTAGCAAGGTGCGGCCACACCAAGCGCGGGGTTGGGGAAGAAGGCAGTCCTGGTCCCTGCCTCTGTGGAGGCCACAGTCGGGCGAGGGACACACAGGAAACGATTCCAATAAACACAGTGTCCAGGGCTGATGAGGAAGAGCTCACAGGGTGGGCGCAGGCATGCAGGGCGGAGGTGGCCTCCTGGGGGAAGATCCACTGGGGTCTAAAGCAGGAGACCCCAGCCTCCCTCCTCCCCGGCTGTGGACACCACTCGCATTACTGCCTGAGCTCCACCTCCTGTCTCCCCTCAGCCCACTCCATCCGTGGAAAAATTGTCTTCCACGAAACCAGCCCCTGCTGCCGAAAAGGTCGGGGCTGCAGGTCTAAAGAAATCACAGGAGTTGGCCAGGTGAGGAGCAGCCGGAAAGGGTGTGAGAAGCGTTGGAGGCAGGGAGCAGGCGAGGTGCTTCGGAGGAACAGAAAGAAGCCAGTCTCACTGGAATGGGGAGGAGTCTGGGGGTGGAGGCGGGAGGGACAGAAGTGAGGCTGGAGAAGGTGGAGAGACTGCCTGCCTCTTGGGCTTCATGGTCTGTGTGAGCCTGCGGGCAGCGGGGAGCCCGCAGAGGGTTTTAAGAAGGGGCACACCTGGTGTTTGGGAGGGATAGCATGGAGGCAGTGAGACTGAGGTTGGGCGACCAGGGAGGTGGCCAGGGGCCCGGAGCCTGTAGGCTCTAGGCTGTGTGGTCCTGCACTGGCTAATAGCTGACATTTGACTTTGTTGACTTATTCCTTAGGTTTAAGAACCTCTCCTTCCCCTTCCCCAGAAGGTTTTGCCATCATCAGTGTTTTCTGTAATGCTTCTAAGGTGACAGTTTTCCCCCATCCTTTCTCTCCTTCTTCTCCCCACCACCCACCTAGTCCGTTCATCCTGCCCCTGCCCCCTTGTGGGGTGGTGGGAAACGCATGATACACCACCTCCTCCCATGTGATCTCAGCAAATGGCTTTACTTGTATGGTCTCTTTAGATCCCACGCTTCCCAGATTCAGAGAGCAATAAAAAACAGACCCTGCCGAGGTCTTAGCATGATATAGTATCCTATCGCTCTTGTAACACCCAGGGACTTCTGAATTTCAGAACATGCCTGGCCCCGAGGTTTCCGGTAGGAGATTCCTTCTGTGAAACAGTAGTAACACGAGAGGCAGCTTGGGGCTCCTGCTTTGGAACCTAGTGGTGCCAGTCACCCAGTTTCACTGCCTTAGGGTCCTCATTTGTGTGGGGATTGAGGGTTATTCCCTGCGTGGAGAGCAGCTGGAACAGGCACCAGCTATCGCAGGCACTCGGCAAGCACTTGGTAGAGTGGGATGAGGACGCACCCCTGCCATGAGCCTGCCCTGGCTCTCCCTTCTCTGAAAGCGATGACGGCCTCACCGCCCCGGGCTGGATGGGGCAGGCAGACTGGCTGCCCAGGTGCGAACTCGGCTGCGTGAACGTGGCCATGTCCCGAAACCTCCCTGTGCCACACGGTCCTGTATATGAGACCATTCAGACAGACAGAAAGTTTTATTTCAAAGCCTTTAGACTCCCTGGGAGGAGCCAGGCCTTCACAGCTGGGAGCACACCCAGACTCCAGTGTCGAGCAGGTCTGGTGAGAAGGCCCCAGGTCCTGGCTGTCACTGCTCCTAGGCAGGCATCGCCGCTGCCCACCCTGGGCCTGACACTGCTGGGTTAGCGTGGCGCACTGCGGTTTAGGCAGCTGGAGGAGGTTTGGGGCACCCCCTCTGGCTGAGCCCCACTGGGGCTCTGGGGCCAGGCTGCACAGGAGGCTGGGGTCTGGTGTTTGCATTAGTGAGGGAGAGGCAGAGAGGGTCCCTGGTCCCAGAAAGGGGGTTCAGCGGCCCAGCATCCATAGTCCTCCATCGTGCTTTGGTTGCGTTTCCCCGAACTCAGAAGGCAGTTCCACGAAGGCAGGGCCATTGTGGCTTGGCCCCCCTCAGTGACCCCAGAACCCATTGAAGGGCCCAGCACTCCGCAGGGCGTCACGCCGGATGGATTGGCAGTGGCTGGAGGTACACAGTGGGCACTTTAAAGTTAGCCTCACCCCCTTTCTCACTCTCTGCAGCTGGGGCGGAGCCAGCACCTCAGGGTGGGGGTGCTGGTTGGGAAGTGTCTGCTGGCAGCCCCTCGGGCCTGCCGTCCTCTGCCTTTCCGGCAGAAACCCGGGGTGGGAGCCCTGGGGTCTGATGCTCGGGAGGCCTCATTGGATACCAGCTGGGAGATCTCCCTGGTCGGGTCCCAGTTGGAGCCCACGGGGATCGGACTCGTGTGTCACCTTCACACCCACCCTTCCATCTCTCCACGGTCTTCCTGTCTCACCAGCTGCCGTCACCATGCAGTGGGAGAGCCGCTCGTGGTGTGTGCAGCCCTCCCCTTTGTGCAAAGCAGAGCCTTCGCAGCCGAACTCACTGGGCCCCTCAGAGCAGCAGTGCAGGGAGGGGCTGCCTGAAGGCGAAAGCAGACAGCAGGGAAGTGACCCTGAGGAGGGGTCCTGCCTCCAGGCCACGGTGGCAGTGCGCTAGTGGCGCTGGTGACTGTTGCAGCCACCATAAGGGAGCCGTGACCAGGCCCGAGCTTCTCATTGCATTTACTCAGCCAGCCTTCACAGCAGCCAGAGGGGACACACACAGACCTCAAGGGGAGGGAGCGCGGTCAAACCAGAGGGGGTGGCTTTCCCCCTCTGCCCTGCTCCTTCATGACCCCGGGAGGAAGTCCACACCAGAGGCTGGTGGGAGGCCCGTCGCACGCAGCTGTCCTGCCCTCCTGACCCTGACCCGCAGGTCGGTCCCCTCTGCGCAGGGCGCCCTTCGCCAGTCCCCTGCCTCCCCTGACCATCTCCCGCTCACCCTTCAGCACCGGCTCACGCGTCCGCTCCTCGCCGAGGCCCTCCTTCGTCCCAGCGTGCCGCCGCCCGCTCCTGAGTTCCCACGGCACCTTTTACGCTGTTGTTACTTGCTTGGGTCCATCTCCCCTCACCGGACCCAGGCGCTCCATGAGGGACGGCGACTTGTCCGCCTGGCTCCCGAGAGGAGGCAAACCACTAAACACGGTCAGGCACCTTAATGACCCCTGGCAAAGTGGGTCCGCTAACGAGCACCCCAGGCAGGGTCCTCAGAAGGGTTGGGGGCCGTTAAGAGGGCAGGAGGAAGAAGACATTCATTGGATTATTTGTTCACGCATTCATTTCTTCATTCGTCCCTTACGGACACACAACCCTTTGCCTGTACTTGCTCTGCATGTGCCAGGCGGAGTCCTGATGGCTGTCCCTGCTTTCTGATGCTGCCTCTGCATTCTCGAAAAAGCAGACCTCCTTCCTTGCTTCACATCATGCTGTGTGACCCCCTCCCCGCTGCCTTTCACGGCCTGTCCAGGGTCCCTGCCACCTTAGCTTACGGGATCACAGCGCGTCAGCACAAGTCCCTGTGAGATGCTGGGCTTCAGGTGCGTGACAGGCCTTGTCTTCATGCAACCTGGGTCCAGAAAAGATCTGGGAAGGGGGAAGGGGACACCAGGTCTACCTCTGCTGTCCCCCTACCTGGTCTGGTAGACCCCTGAGCTAACTAGCCTGGTCGCTTGCAGGAGTGTAGGACTGGGACGCAGAGCTGTCTTTGCTGTTGACTTGCTGTGGGTCGCAACCCGAGGTCCTCTCCTCCTGCGTGTTTCCCCATCTCTGCATAGATCACATCTGCGGCTCAGGGACCCGAGTGGGTCCCAGGACCTCCCCACCATGGGTTGGGGCTGAGAGAACCCAGGCTCTGGTTACTGATCTGCCTCTCTACCTTGGTGGCAGGTGACCTGATTCCCTGTGCCCCCAACCACAAGGTGTGACACAGGAGGAGGTGGAGGATGTCAGTGGTGCCTAGCCACCCAGCTCAGGCCTTCATCCTCTTTCCTCTTCCTCCTTCTCCCTCCTTGGCCCGTAACTCCCTTCTTTCCTGGGCTTGGGATCCTTGCTTCTTACCTTGTCTCCCCCGACTGCGTTCCCCTGGGGAGCCTTCTTCCTCGCTGGGCCTGGGCTCAGCCCTCAGGATCTGCAGTACAGAGCTTTTCTGGGCTCCCCTGTGCCAGCTCTGCATACTCCGGGTCATCCCTGTGTGGAGACTGAGCCCTGGGAGGACCGAGCAGGGGCTGGCTTGGTCACTGCTATGTCCCCAGCACAGCTTTGGGCACAGGGCAGGTGCTCAGTGCGTATCACTCATTAGGATGGTGGTCGGGGGATGGGGATGGGCAGAGCCCAGAGGTCATGCCCTCCTTGAAACCCTGACTTGAGCTCCCATGCCTGACAGCACCTGACTCTTCCCAGTCCTGGAGGAGACGTCCCAGGCCCGCCGCCCCAGTGAGTGCAGCAGGCATCGGAGGGGCCCCGTCTGACTTACTGAGCAACCACCAGCCGTGGGGCCCAAATGCCTGTGCTCCCTGACCACCCAGCCAAGAGATCCCGGCTCCGGAAAGAGCCCCTTCCCCATCTCCAGAGTCTGGAATACCAGGATGGAGGCGTGACCGCCTTCTGTTTTACAAATGAGGCCAGGGAGGAATGGCCTGGCACTCAGGACAGGGCTCCGGCCGCTCTCCTCAGGCACCTGGGTAGCTTCGAGGGGCAGAGTAACAAGTCCCAGAGAAGGGCAGCAACCTGCCTTGTCCCCGTGTGATGTTATTGGTAGAAAGGGCCTGGGCTCTGGGGAAATGGAGGCTCCGCTTGCAGCCCACCGCGCCGCCCCTGCCCCCGCCGGGGAGCTTGTGCTGCGTGAGTCTCCGCCTCTTCACCCCCTCGTGGGGCTGGCGCTGGCCGCTGAGAGAAGGGCGTGCAGCCGCCCTGAGCCCCCGCTGGTTGTGACTAAGGAAGGGATCACTATCTTGATTCTTTCCTGACTTTAAAAGGAAGGTCTGTTCAGTTTCTTTTTTTTTTTTTTTTAAGGAAAGTTGGGAAGTCTAAAGAAAATAAAAATTGCTTGTTAATCTCACCATCTGGAATGTTTTAAAAAACAACTCTGTTGGGCTGTAATTCATGTGCTCTTTACCCTTTCAAAGTGTGCAATTGATCGATTTCAAGTTTTGCACAGAGTTGTGTGTCTATCATCACAGTTTTAGAACATCTTCATCACCCCCAAAGGAAGCCTTGCCCCCTTAGCGGGCGCCCCCAGACTCCACCCCCTCCACCTTCGACCTCAGCAGCCACCAGTCTGCCTTCTGTCTCTTGAGCTTCTGGACATTTGATATAAATGGAATCACGTAATATGTGGCCTTTTGTGTTTGGGCAGGATGATGTTTTCAGAGTTCGCACACGTAATCTGTCCGTCAGTCCTCGTTACTGCTGCACGTGCGTCCACTGTGCGGGGGCCCGCGGTTGATTTATCGGTGCGTCCGCTGGTGCACATTTGGGTCGTTTCCCCTCTGGCTATTATGAACAGCGGAGCTGCGGGTATTAACGTGCAGTTTGTCGTGTGGACGTGTGTTTTCGTTTCTCTAGGAGTGGAAGTGCTGGGTCAGATAGTGACCGGTAAACCACTCGAGCGATTGCCAGACGGGTTTCCCAGGGCACTGCCCCACTTGACACTCTCCTCCACCTCCTCCTCGCTCAGTCCCTTTGCCCCTAGCCACCCCAGAGGATGTGAAGCGAGATCTCATTGCCGCTGTGATTTGCATTCCCCCTGATGGCCGGTGACATTGAACATCTTTTCACGGGCTGTCTGAGCACCTGCACATCTTCTTTGGAGAAATGTCTATTCAGATCCTTTGCCCATTTAAAACTCGGATTGTTTATGTTTTTAGCATTGAGTTGTGAGAATTCTATATATATTCTAGATGCAGGCTCTTATCAGAGAAATGATTTGCACCACCTGGAATGTTTTCAATGTTAAATGCCAGAGCATTTCCTTCCCATCTCTTTTCTATGGCTAGGTGTGCTGCCACCGAGAGATAAAAATAAAATAGGGAGGATGCTGTATTGAGTATCCTGTGTTTTCGCTTGATTTTCACGTTTTGTACAGAATACAACTAAAATATATCACCGGGCCATTGTAATTTGTTCTAGCCATTTCCGCATTGCTAAGCACTGAAGTCCTTTCCAGTTTCCAGTTGCATAAATAATGCAGTGACGTTCATCCTTGGCCATAAATCTTTGTGTTCATCACGGGGAGCTTTCTCTGAAAAAGTTCCTGGAAGGTGGTTTTACCAGGTCAGAGGGCAGGAAGGGAGCCTTTGGAGCCTCGAGACTGTCTGCGCCTGCTTCGGACTGTGAGCCCAGAGCTTGGGTCCTGTCGCTCTCTGAAACAGTTCTTGTTATTGCTCTGTGCCAACCGGATGATTGCAAGGACCATAGCTACCATTTAAAGGAGACACACGCACAGGCAATAGCAGTGAAAGTATGTGGCGACAGTCACCACAAACACCGTGTGTCGGGTTGGAGTAGAGCTGAAGAGTCACAAATAAGTAGTCAAGGAATCAGTGCGTCGTGCTGCCAGTCATGGCAAGGTTTGGAAGTTAGAACACATTTGCCAAAAAGAACTTCCAAGTGCACCTGACTGATGGTGACCAGCCAGCTGATTAAACAGTAAGCACATGAAGACAAATGGGGAAAGGTTAGCTCGCAAATTCTGGCAAGACTCTCAGATGTAAAAGGTAAAGCACCCCAGAAAACTATTTTGAAATTATATTTTAGTTTTTATCCACAATTTTCTTCTCTTAGGCACTCTCTGAAAATTTCAACCAGAGGTATGTTCAGCTGGATTGTGGGTGTATCTCTTGATTTTTTAAAATAAATTAGTGAGCCCTGGCCAGTGTGGCTCAGTTGGTTGGAGTGTCGTCCCGTAGTCAAAGGTCATGGGTTCGATTCCTGGTCAGGGCACATACCCAGATTGTGGGTTCAGTCCCCGGTTGGGGATGTATGAGAAGGCAACCGATCAATGTTTTTCTTTCTTCCTCTCTCTCTGGAAGCAATGAAAAAGTCCTTGGGTGGGGGTTTAAATAAATAAATAAACACGTACACAAGAGAGGGAGTGAGTGAGTAAATAGTATTTGCACTTGGGTATCTTGATGCCAAGATGGTGTCTTGTTTTAATGAGCATTCCTTTGACTAGAAGTTGACCTGTTGATTGTTAACATGTTACGTAATTGTTTTTTATACTCTTTGCCAATTTTTGTTTTGGGACCTTTTGTAAGGACTCCTTTGAAAACATTGATTCTTGGGATTCCATTGTACAGATATAATTTCCCTCATTTATCATTTGCCATGCTGGAAAGGTTGGGGAGGGGAGCAGAACACCTCTTTCCTTCTTGAAAAGAACCACTCTCTCCTTTGCTCTTCCACTGGGCCTCTGCAGCAGGGCACCTGCCCGGGACTGAGCAGCTCGGAGTGCTGGTGGCGGGTCAGAGGGGGGGATCCGCCCGGGCCCTGGCGGCAGTGCAGTGTAGGAGCTGGGCACTTTAGTGGTGGCCAGGCCCAGGTCCAGTGACAGCAGGTTATGGAGAGGGTCCCCTGTAAACACCACTGCAGCCACTGTTTGCGGAGCACCGGGCTGAGGAGCCTGGGGAAGCCCGTGAGGCCCGTCATGTTGTGACTCCGAGCCGTCAACCGCTTGCTAAGACTGCGCTCGCTTGCAGAAGGCGGCTGAAGCCAGAGCAGTTCTGTCCAGAGCCCTGGGTGCATCACTCTGTCATAGCTGCAGAGGCTCAGCGCGTCCCTGGGGCCAGACTCCAGCTCCTCTCACTGCACGGCCACCACGTCATCAGCACCTCAGGCCTGAGGGTCACTTTTATCATTGCTATCCCCCCCGCCCCCCTCCCCCTTCCCAGTAGCTCTGTGGTACCTGTTATCTGGCCCTGCAGCCTGTGGCCTCACCTGTGGTCTTCTGTCTCATCTCAGGTGTCCCCTCGGTCCCTTGGTTTTGCTCCAGCAGCCACATACCGGGCCTCTTTTCTCTGCCTGGGAGGGAGGGTTTCCCCAGTTTTTCTGTGGCTACTGATTGTTCACATCTGCTTGTTCTCTTGTGCCCTCGCCCCCTCCCGTGTGAGCAGCTTGGGAGCAGATGCTTGGCCGTTGTGTTCACTGCCGCAGCCCCGGCACCTAGACGAGAGCCTGGCGCTACAGAAATGCCGGGAGGGAGGGAGGGGTTTCGGACCCCTGCCTTCCAAGCCTCAGCCTAAACGTTCCTTCCTCTTGCAGGTCTTTCCTAACTGCTGCCCCCAGTCTAAGTTTGCGTGCCTGCTCTTCCTTTGAAGAGTGTTTTTCTTTTTCTTTCTTTTTAAAATATTTTATTTATTTATTTTTAGAGAGAGGGGAAGGGAAGGAGAAAGAGAGGGAGAGAAAGATCGATGTGTGATTTGCCTCTCGCGAGCCCCCAACCTGGGATCTGGCCCGCAACCCAGGCACGGGCCCTGCCTGGGAATTGAACCAGTGGCCCTTTGGTTCGCAGGTCGGCACTCCATCCACTGAGCCACACCAGCCGGGGCAAGAGTGTTTTTCTTATAATTCCACATTTTTGTTTGTGTACTTATTTGTCTACCTTCTGGCAATTAACTCCCCAGGTCTGTTTTGTTTTCCATTGTCTGCCCAGTCCATGTTGTTTGGTAAAGAATGAGTAAATATGTCCTTCAGTTCCCAAACAGACCGTCTGAGGGTAAGGGGTGTTACTCACCTATCACAGTTGAGGAAAAGGGAGGCTGAGCAGCAAGTTCCAGGCACCCAGTGTCCATCCCTGGAGCCTGGGCTGGACCAGTAAACAGCTCACAGTTACTTGATTTTCCAGTTCCAAATGAGAGTTCCCCCAGTGCCTCTGAATGCAGCCGGCCATCTGGTGCCCCCGGAAGTCCGCGTCTGGCAGCCTGCAGTAGCCCACCTGCCTCTGGCGGGGCTGGTTGCCCCCTGACGGGCACCTACTTTCTCAGAGACCTCCTTCCCCGAACTTGGACCGTTGCCTTCTAGGGCTCTGATGGGTGGCAGTGATGGGAAACAGTGAACCACTGAGTGACTTGGAGACCTTTTTCAAGTAACTTAGTGCCCCCAGCCCTGCGCTGGGTCCCTTACCCGTTTGCTTCATTTGACCCTTACTGAGACTGCCGGTTCCCCAGAGGCGCCGCCAGCCCTCTCCCTGAGTCCCGCGCGCGGCCCTTCTGCTGCAGCACTCCTCCCTCCCACTGCCTTTGAAATTCCTATTATTAGATTCTCTTCTTGGCGTGTGAACTATGTAAGTGACATACGCGTGAGTTGACGTGCAATATAATGAAGGCCTGTGAGCCTGCCTCCTAATTTAGGGGTACGAACGTTGCCACTAACTCCCCGCCACCTGTGGGTGGGTGGGCGGAGCCCGGAGTTCCCTGCCGCCTGTCCTGGGTGCTGGAGTGGCCATGCCTTGGCATTGTTGTTGTCGTTAAGTTTTATAACCTGCGTGTATGCTGAAAAGCATGGTGTTTAGTTTTGCTTGTTTTTGACTTTTATAAAAATGGCATTGTGTTCCTAGTTTCATCTGTGTAAGTGCTCTAGAATATTCCATTGTATGACCACGCCTTAGATTGTCCATTATGCCTTTGGTGGATGTTTGGGCCATTTCCAGCTTTCAGGATTACAGACTGGTGCAGCTTTGGACCTTCTGGTACATGTCCTGTGGTGTGAGCAGGATTTTCTCCAGGGCGCAGACTGGGAGTGGGATTGCTGCTTGCAGTTGATGAGTCTGTGCGGCTTTATACAGTCATGCCAGACTCTCTCAGGTGGTTCTCCCCTCTTTGACTCGGCTGACTCCCACCCGTGTTTCTTTCCTTCAGCAGATGTCTGTGGAGCACCTGCCACGTGCCAGGTGCAGTTATGGCTCAGGTGCAATGGTAAATGAGACTCACATTCCTAGTGCTCATATGACCACGTGGTATTGGGTACCCCTCCTCCAGGAAGCCCTCCTTGACCACCAACTGAGTTAGGTGCTCTCCTGGGCCCCCTGTCCCAGCCCTGCCCACCCCGGGACATCACAGTCTGGGGATGGACCTGTCTCCCTCACTGGACTGGGAGTCCTGATTAGACAGAGACCAGAGCTGTTCTGGATGCTGAATCCCCAGCATCACCCACACAGAGGTGATGGATTCAGTGAAGGATTTGTTGAATTGCTGCTAAAATGCTCACCTTTGAGGCATGTAGGGTTAAGAGAAAGAAATGGAATCCAGTATTCAGTACTTGTTGGAGTTCAACCTGGGCCCCAGGCCCATCTGGCCCAGAGCCCAGCACTTCCTGAATGACTGAGCCCACAAGATGCTTGGCCCTGTGCTCAGCCCTGTGACAGATGGAGGAGACCCGGCCTCTGCCCTCGGCGGTTTAGAGAGGAGCCGCTGCCCAGCTGCTCATTCCTCTTTGACAGTGTGCATGGCTGGGCAGTCAGGGGCGCTTCAGGGGGAAGTGTGAGGCCCATCTGGCCCTCTGGGAGCTAGAGAGTCAGTGTGGGTGTTCTTTTGAAGAGGGTGAGACCCGGAGGCTGTCTGAACCCTTACAAAATGGATGAGGCGAGCATCGTTGGGTTCCAGAGGAGCTGTTGGGGCTGTGTGGGGCCAGTGTGGGCCTGCAGGTCAGTGACAGCAGGAACCATAATGCTGGTGTTTGCAGAGCCCCACTGTGTGGCAGGCCCAGTGCTGAGCACGCGTCTTGCACCAGCCGGCTCTGTCTGCACTGTGTCCCGTGAGGTAGCTGCGTTGCTGAGGGAGGACTCTGAGGCACGGGGTAAAGCCCAGCTCGCCTGGCGAGTTGGTGGTCACCCCGAGGAGCTGGCCTCTTCCGCTCTGCGCTGCATGACGGCAGCTAGTGGGCCTGCCCCAGGAGCCTTCCTCCTGCCCGTTTGACTGCACGGCAGAGCTGGGAGCTGGAGCAACGTCTCCCCTTTGCAGGCGGGTAGACCGAGGGACCGGGTGTGCTTGGTCCCAGTGCCGCATCTGTGTGTGGAGGTGCAGTCAGGCCGGGCTGGGCTGCTCCTCCGCCCTGAGCCCGCACTCCCAGCTACGGGCGCTCCCTTAGAAGGCTCTTTTCTCCTGCTACCCTGGTGGTGTTCTTTTGTCCCCAAGTCTTCGCTTCTGCACCCTCAGGCACCCAGCCCTGTGTAAATATTTGTCTTGTGGGCAAACAGGAGAGCGTATGACCAGTATTTCCAAGCCGGGTGGTGGGGGGCAGGTGGCGGCAGCAGGTGCCCGGTGAGGCTCCTGCTGGAGCCGATCCTGTGAGGCCTGTGCTCATCCAGCATCCACTCGAGGGTGTTGCCCGGGCCCTGGACCAGTGACACCAGCGGCTGCTCTTTACCAGGCACCGGACCCGTGCCAGATGCTTTACACAAGTGACCTCAGAGTGTGTGTGAATATGTGTGCGTGTGTGTGTGTGGTGAGCCCCATTTTCCAGCCGAGAAGACTCGACCGTAAAGGGATGTGGTCCCTCTCCTGTGACGGCTGGGGCCTGTTCAAGTGGTCAGAGCCAGAAGCCACGTGGGGCCACGTGAGGTAAAGGAGGGTATTCATCAGAAAGACACAGGGCTCTGCCAGTTCCGGGGGGTGGGGAGGTCCTGAAAGCCAACAGAAACCGGGGCCGGTGCCAGCTCTGCAGGCCACTTGCACTCGGGTTTTGTTCTTCTTTCTGTCTGGTCTTGAGCCAAACAAACCTGGCCATCCTGGTGGGCAGGACAGGGCTCCTCAGTCCAAGTCCCACGTCCTGCCTGTCGAACAGAGGGTCAGGCTCACCTTGTGGGGTTTGGGGGGGCAGTTCTCAGAAAAGGGAACCTGGGCTCTCAGATACCCCAAATAGGCACCACCAGACCCATGATCTGACCCTAGAGGCCATGCCCTCAACCACCAGGCCGTGCCATTTGCGTGGTGAGAAGGTGGATTCATGACGCAAGGCGGAAAGTCACCCGTGTCCTCAGAGGTACACATTCCCTTCCAGCTGGGGGCTCCAGGAGACCACAGAGGACTCCCCTCCCCCACCACATAGGCACATCCCTGCAGAAAGCCCTCTGTTAGCGGGACAGTCTTGGGCACCGGTGTTCTGTAGGCGTCATGGGTCTCCACTCACCACAGGACTGGTGTGTTTCCCGGCAGTCGGTGAGCCGGTGCTGAGCTCTGTGGCAGTCCTGTGCTGGGGACTCAGCAGTGGCCAAGACAAACCTGGTCCTGCCTCACGGGCTCACTGTCTCCCGGGGGAGGAGAGACAGGTCAGCCAAGCACCTGGCAGGGCCCGTACAGCTAGAAAGGAGGGTGTGGGAGGGCAGGAGCCGAGGGCTGAGGCACACCGCCGGGGCCAGGCTGCCGGGCGGGCCCTCGCTTAGGTAAATTTTGAATGTTGCAGCAGCTCCACAGGGCAGCGCCGTTCCCGCCACGCACCTGATGGGTCGGGCTTCGAAGGAAGTCAGGCCTGCCCGCGCAGCCCCCTGCGTCCTACCTGTGTGTCCTTGGCAAGTGCTCCACCTCCCTGGGCCTCAGTTTCCTCTTCTGGAAAGGGTAGGGGATGGGCGTCTGCTCCCCAGAGTGTGGCTGGAAACAGAGGTGGTCGGGTGTGACGAAGAGCAAGGACTGTTGGGCCTGGAACCCAGCTCTTCCCCTTACACTCTGTGACCCTCAGCAGCCTTCCTAATTCCCCTTGCATCGGTTTCCCCTGGTTGAAGAATGGGGATCATTTTGCCCCCAGCTCATAGGGCTGCTGAAAGCAGGACCTGAGGTGGCAGACGTACAGTGCTATGCGAACGTGGGTGTCCGTCAGTGAAAAGTAGAATTAAAAGTTGCCCGTTGCACGGCTGGGACTCAGGTGCTTAGTGTACCCTGTGTGACGGGCTGCCGGGGATTAAGGCCTCGACTTTCCCCTCCATCCCAGCGCCATCGACCCCGTCGGCTCCTTCTGTGGTTGGGGCCTGATCAGTCACATGTGGTTGGCTTCGCTCCTTCTGCCTCGAGAGACTAAGAAAGCGGTCGGCGACCTCTGACCGCACGCATTTTCAGTACAGCGTCTTCAGCTGGGCCAAGCTAGGAAAGGCAGCGTGGAGGGTGGGGCGACAGGCGCCCGGCCCTACCATTTCACCCTTCACTGGCGTGGGCAGTTCCCCCTTGTCCCTGCATGGGGCCCGGGTCTGGAGGCAGGACTCCAGGCTGGTTGTCTGAGCCCTGCCTGCCGCCAGCTGCCGACCATCCTTCCTGAGTCTCGGTGACCCCCTCTCAGAAGCGGGTGGGGGAAACTTTTCTCAGCCAGGAAGCTCCGGGCCTCATGGCCCCTCCGCAGGTCTGGGAAGGGGCACAGGAGTGTGCCAGGGAAGGGCGGGCCATCACAGCCTCTGCTGAGGGGTCTACTGTCGAGGGCACAGTACCGTCCCCTCCCCTTCGTCATGAGGTTCTCTGGGGAGAAAGAGAGACCGTCTGTATCACAGAGCGAGTCATCGCGTTCATTTATTCACAGCCTGGCCATCCTGGTGGCCAGGACAGGGCTTCTCAGTCCAAGTCCCACATCCTGCCTGACGCCCCTAGAACCAGGGGAACCCTTGACCTAGGACAGAGGGTGAAAGAGTAAATGGGTACAGATCGGGGTGCGTGCTGTGAGGGGACAGACGGGGACGGCAGAGAGTAATGGAGGGGTGTGTGCTGCTTTACATGGGGTCAGGGAACGTTTCTCAGAAGAGGTGACATTTTGAGCTGAGACCTGAGCAACAAGTTAGAAAGAGCTTAGGTGAGGGTGGGGTGTGAATACTAGTTGCAGACCCGAGGCTGGAACAGACAAGGCGAGGGGTGGCTTGGGGGGCTGGGAGGCTGTGCACCAGAGGTGAGGTATACCCTCACCCCCCTTTGCAGTTAGGAAGGCCTCATCCTGGGGTGAGGAGGTCCCAGGGTCAGGACAGGGACAGAGCCCGGCCTGTTCCTCGGCCTGGTCACCATAAGCTGACAATGGGCCGGCCTGTGTCTGAGGGCAGTGGCTACAAAGGGGCGCGTTTTCCTTTCCTGGGGGCTCTGCTCCAAGTCTCCCTGCACATCCTCACCAGGTTTCCTGGGGTATGGCCAGCCGGGGCGAGCGCTTCCAGAGGTGGAAAACCCAAAAGTGCCATCTGGGGCCTCCTCAACCCTCCCCCCATCCCGGGCAGGGACCGACAGGGGCGCTGCCCAAGCTAAGGCCAGAGGGCTCTCGTAGACCCGACTGACCAGCCCAAGTGAGGCATGGCAGACCCCTTCCCGCTGAGGGGACCTACTTCTCAGGCGGTGCTGGCAGTGGCGTGGCTCAGGCACAGCCTGTGCTTGGCCTCGCCTTTAGCAACCCCGTGGCAGTTGAAGGGGCCACACTGCCGGGAAGGGTGCCATTTCCTGAGCCCCTTGTGAGTGGCACCCCCCCTTCCATCCCTCGGATTTACTGAAAGGCGGGGGGCGGTGTGGAGGAGGTCTGAAAGGGGTGCATTGGGAAGAATAACTCGTGACCAGTGGCCCTTCGTTTTTCCTAAAGAGTCACAGGCAGGGGTTTTTCAGAACATGCTGAGCCACTAGAAATCCCCGCCTGGGCCTCCACCCCCTGGCTGAGGCAGCTGCCTCCACCCCCAACCCCCCGCCCTCTCTCTGGGCTGTGTCACTGCCCTCATCTGTGGCCAGGGCTCCTGGTACCACTGTTCCCCAGAGCACCCATGGGGATGGGGTGTACTGCTCTCTACCAGGTCCCTGGGGGAGCTCCCAACCTGACGGGGAAGGGTCCCCCAGAGGTGGCAGGCCGGGAAGCCCAGGGGTTGTAACTTACGTGGGCGAGGGCATCCGAGGGCACTTCCTTCGGGCAGGTGAGGCTCTCTGGAGCTGACTTTGGCGTCTGAATTAGGAGGCCAACTCTGAAGGCCATAGTCGTCCAGCAGTGAAGGAGGACGTCCCTCAGAGGGCGTGGACTGTGTGGTCACTTGGGCAATGCTACCGTCTCTAGACTGCCTTTCCTCGTCTTAGGTTAAGGGCCCAGTCGGGTTCCCTTCCTGTGGGTGCCGCGAGACACACGTAGGAGCTGCCTGAGGTGATCGCTCAGTAAACGCAAGCTGTCAGTGAGGTCCCTGCAGAATACAGGCCACCGCCATCGCCGGCTTGTGCTGAGAGCTCAGGCTCCTGTGCGCCTCAGACCCTCCTTTGGCGAACCCCCTTTAGCCGGCCTGTCCCTTGGGGTGCGGGCGCGAGGCCCATGTTCGTGTTCCTCCCTCCATCCCTCCCTCCCTCCCTTCCTTCCTTCCTTCTCTCCTTTCCGTTCAGTGTTGCGGAGCACCTGCTGGGCCAGACCCTGGGGAGCCACCCAGGCTGGGCCTGGCTTTGAATTAAGTTGTCAGGAAAGGCAGGCCTTGGCCCAGGCCCAGTCTGACAGCCCAGGCGTGAGCCACATTACCCTCCCAGCCCAGATGTGACCTCCGTGCCCCTTGTGAGCCACCAGCTCTGAGCAGCTGCTTTTTTTCCCCATTTAACTTTTTTTAAAAAGATTTTATTTGTGTATTTTTAGAGAGGGGGAAGGGAGGGAGAAAGAGAGGGAGAGAAACGTCAGTGTGAGACAAAAACATCAGTCGGTTGCCTCTCGTATTCACTCAGCCCTGACTGGGGCCCGGACCGCAACCCGGGCCCGCGACCTGACTGGGAGTCAAACTGGACCTCTCACTTTTCGGGACGACCCGCAGCCGACTGAGCCACACTGTTCAGGGCTCCCATTGAACTCTTCACTGTGGGCATTTTCAGACATGTACTAAAGCTGGAGTATAATGAACCCACTTGCCAGCTTCAGCCATGATCCACATGTGGCCAGTCTTTATCCTCCGTGCTGCCACACCCCGTGGTTTTGCAGCAAGTCCTAAATATCTATCATTTCACCTACACATTTTTCTGAGTTGCTGCTGAAACGGTGGGGACACACAGCCCCAAGCCAGCCGCCTTCTGTCCTCTGCTATCATCTCCCCCAGGCCCGGGACGAGACCACCAGGAAGGTGGCCAGGTTGGGGCTGTGCTCTCTGTGTCCCTGCACGTAGTGGTTGGCTGTGTGTTATGTCTGGGGGAGAGCACAGCCTCTCCCTGACACCCCGCTGGAAGGAGGCCACCACCCCAGGAGGTGGCTCTGGGCTGCCAGGATGCCTGGTGACGCACCCAGGGGCCTTCTGTCCCTGATGCCCAAGCTTCGCTCTGTGTTCGCTTGCTGTTTAACAATAAGCACAAGTTTCTGTTCCACCCCTTATTTTGTGCCAGGTGGCGTTCCCAAGCCCACGGTTCTGCACTGTGCTTTGTCCGTGTAATGTGTCTTGGCTTTTGCTCCCTGTTGGCCGAGGGAGAGCATCCTCGTTCTCTGGCCGCAGAGAGTTCCAGTGCCGGGGGAGCTGGGCCTTACGGCCTGCTCCCCGTTGATGGGTGCTGCTGTTGGTTCCCATTCTGCGTTTGCAAACGATGCTGCGATAAATAAGCTTATAGATACATAATTCAGCACCTTCGGAGGCATAACTTAGGAGGGATCTCCAGAAGTAGGACGGGTGGAGCAAAGGGGATATGCGTGCGTTTGTGTTTTGGAATTTTGACCGGTATTGCCAAATAGCCTTGGAAAGGGGGTGTCCTGATTGGCACATATGCACCAGCTGCCCAAGGCCATGCCGGCTTAGTGGGCTCTCCAGCAGCACGTGCATCCAGCCTGCGGGTGACTGCTGCCTGTCTGGCAGGTTTTTGCTTTGGGGAATGGACTCAAAGAGGCCCTCTTCTTGGGTTGGAATGGGCCGTTAGATGGGCCCCTCCCTGGTGGAGGAACTGGTGGTGGAGAATCCCGGGTGTGAGGAATGGCAGGCGGATGAGGAGCAGATCTGCCTTTGCTTTCCACTGGAAAAGCATCCTCGGGCAGGTCACTTCCCATTTCCGGGCCTCTTCTGGAAAGTGGGCTGGTCATTTCTACTGAGGGCTGTGAGAAGGTGGAAGTGGGGTGAGGTTTGTAAGTCACTTGGTCTGGGGGTAGGTGCAAAAAGACGGCGCCACAGAGCAGCCAAGAGGCCCCTCAGCAGTGTGTGTTCCCTTCCCCTGCTCTGCCCAGTGGGGATTCTGGGGGTGGAGGGAGGCGTGGGAGGGAGCAGTGTTTGGAAATGTAGGGCAGTGGTGGAGGGATGGGGTCAGAAGCACAGACCTGGAGTCAAACCGCCCACTCTGGGCTGAGGGCCTTCCCTCCACAGGCCTCCGTCTCCCATGTGTGGGGCATGTGACCTTGGTCGCAGACCCAGACACGGAGCCCTGAAGGATTCGTGGCAGAGCAGCATGCAGAGAGGGCATCACCAGGCAGGCGAGCTGGGCCTGGGATGGGCGGGGGCGGGGCAACGTCAGTGAGGCAGCTGCCCACATACAGGAAGGAGGGTGGAGCCTGGGAGTGCTGCCCCTGCCCTGGAAAAACTGACCGATGCCATAGTGAAGACAGCTGCCCACCTCCCAGGTTTTTCCGGGCAAGGACCTGAGGGCCTTGAGGGGGCCAGGGACCGCGGTGACCAGCTGGCACGATACTGGGGACTCTGTGACGTCCTGTGGCTGCACACCAGGATTGATACTGGAGAGCTAGGTTTGAGTGCATTCAGCGTGCTCTTCCAATGAAGGTACTCGCCCAAGAGGCCTGGTCTCAGGAGACCAGCTGGGCTGGGCCTTCTGCGGCCTCTGAGCGCCCTTCAGATGCAGGTCCTGTGCCCGGAGCAGCCTGGGAAAAGGCTTAGAGGTAGAAATGAGGAAGATCCGCGTGGGAGCAGCGCAGAGGCCACGCGCGGTCGGAGCTTGTGCCTGCAGACGTGGTGGGGCCTGGGGCTCACGGGGCTCCCCGGAGCGTGTGGTGGGCGCTCTCTGCCTCCTCCCCATTTCGGGCCCAGTAGGCTTCTTTGCACTGCTCTGTCCCCCTCTTGTCTATCCCCCCATCCCCCGCCCCACGCACACAGTGGTTAGTGGACACAGATCTCTGTTCCACTGGACTCTGATGAGGATTCGGGACCCAGTTCCAAAGTGTTTGGCAGGGGACTGGGGCAAAATGCAGAGCACCTGTGCACGGGGCACCCTGCGCTGCAGCGGGGGTTTCACAGGGTGAATCATTTCTGCCGGGCCTGGGCCCTGGGTCCCCCTCGCCTTCCTCCGGGCTTCCTCGTCCTGGGTCCTCCAACCGAGCCCCCACAGGCAGGCAGGCCCACTGGTCAGAACGCCCTGTCCAAGTTCAAGGCCCAGTACCACTGGTGTTCCAGGTGGGAGCGCTGCCATCTGTCTGTCACTCCCGCCATGTCTTGGTGCCTTCTCTGTTCCTGGCCCCATGTCATGCAGTGTTGGGGACACAGGTTGGACCACAAACCCTAGGCTGCCTTCCCAGGGCTCCCACTCCAGCAGGGAGACAGACTGGGGTCCGACAGTGACAGCTCAGAATGGGCAGGGCTGAGCCGAGGGGAGCCGAGAGGCAGGCCGACCCAGCGCGGGGGTGAGGAGGACGCCAGGGCGGACACCAGACCTAAGAGTTGGCATGGGAGAGTGGAGGTGCAGTGAAGCCCAGGGCCGTTTTGGGAAAGGAAGGGGTTTGGCGTGTGGCTAGAGCACAGCCTCGCAGGAAGTGGGGAAGGTTCATCTGCAGGTTTGAGACCTGGCTCCCACCTGGCTCCCTCCTGACCGCTGGGTCTTAGCTCAGACCAGAGTGTGCACAGCGCCCTCTTGGGGCTTCCACAACGGTCTGCATACCCCTCTTCCCAGACAAGAACCCTTTGGAGGGCAGAGACCCAGTAGGGTCCATCCCTGTCCCCCTTCCTGCCGACACAGAGCCTGGCATGCCTTAGGCCTCAGGAGATGGTTCCTGAATGAACAGCAGTGTGGCACCCAAGCTGTAGCTCTGCTGGGTTAGACGCCCAAGTCAGAGGGGCTGAGCTGTTGGCTGTGCACCTGCGGAGCCCTGAGTAGCCTGGCTGTCGGCCCGGCTGGATCCAGGGGCTCGACTGTGTGTTTGAGACCGTCCCCCCTTAACCTCCGAGCCGGCTTCCTTCTCGGGAGGCTCTCCCCCTGGCTGACAGCCCAGATGGCCACCAGCAGCCCCCAGAATGGGAGACCAGTGTAGCATCCTTGAGGGAAGAGAGCTCTTCTTTCCCGATAGCTGTCCTGGGACCTGCGACAGCTGTGGCTGGTTCGGCAAGGGTCAGCGTCCTGTCCTCCACCAATCACTGGGACTGGGGCTCCAGACAGGAGGCCTGTTCATTCCTGGAACCTTTGGGGAAGACAGCAGGGAGTGGAGGTAATGTGAATGGTCCCACACAGGGTCCTGGGTTGGCACCCTGAGGGAGGCGAGGGCACCAGTGCTGGGCTACCCACGGCGGGCGGGCAGGCGGGCGGGGAAGCGGGCCACTCGGGGCTTTCACCGGCGACGGCCAGGGCGGCACTCAGCTCTGGGGCAGGCTGTTCCTGCCACGAAGTCCGCCGGTGGGGCAGCTGCAGGTGTTCAGGCGTCAGCCTCCGGCTTCCCTGTGCCTTGAGCACTGGCCTGTCCGCTCTGCACCAGCCTCCTGCCCTGGGGGGTGAGCTCGCGTGGCAGCGCGGGGGCAGTGGTGTTCCGCAGACCTCGAGTCCCATGGGAAAGAGCCCCGCGAGCCGGTTCCCTGCTCCCGCGTGGAGAGATTGCACGCTGCTTAGGCCAGTCACCCACCTGACTCGGTTTCCCTTCAAGTAGGATGACAGTGACCGGGCACCTTCGTGGGGCACACAGAGCGGTGGTGACTGTAGCTGACAGTGGGTGGGCAGCCAGGCCTGGGGAGGCTTCATACTGTGAGGTAGTGGGGAGGGAACTGGGACCCAGGTCCCCTAACTTGGGCCACTCACACTCTGAAACCCAGCGCCGCGGGGCTTGGGGCTCCCCCGTTGGTGGTGGTCGTGTGTGTGACCAGGGCACAGAGAGCAGGACACATGTCTGGCTCTGTTGCACCCTCGCGCTGGCTCACCTGGCTTGAGAATGTGGGAAGAGGCCGCAGCAGGTGTCTTCTTTCCTGGTGAGATGGTGTAGGTAATGCTTGCATCCATCCTCTCTGTCCACGTGGCTTCTGCCCTCTGTCTATGTCTGCCTGTACTGGTATTTCCCAGGCTTGAACCCAGACTCCCGCCCACCTCTCTCTTGCCCTGCCCACCCCCGCCCTGTAATGGGTGTCGTGTCCTCTGCCTAAACCCTCGGGGACGGGAGCCTCCTGCATTCGTACAGTCACCAGGAGTTTGGGCTTCGAGGTCAGGCATTCCTGGGCGGGGTGGGGTGGGGGACTGGGGAAGTTGATTTTTCTTAACTAGATGTATGAATTTTTTCAATAGGTAATACCTGCGTGTACCTCAGTATTCAAAAGCTATGGAAAGGTTTATAAAGAAAAGGAAATTTCCCTCCGCACCACCCTAACTCTCCCAGCTAACCTTCCTAAAAAGCAGCCGCCCAGTTTATGCCCTTCCAGAAGTGTCTGCCACAGCCCAGCAAACTACAGCCCGAGCCTGATTTTATAAATAAATAAAGTTTTATTCGAACGTGCCCACACTCCCTTGTTCACAGACTGCCTGTGGCGGCTTTCCTGCTGCAGTGGCAGAGCCGAGTCGCTATGACAGAGACTGTGTGCCCTGCAGGGCTAAACCATTGACTGGCTGGCCCTCTAAGAAAAACGTGAGTCCAGGTGGGACTCCGCAGCTGTGCGTGCGCTGTGAGTCCAGCCAGATCTGGGTATTTTACTCGCTCCCCCTTTGCCACCGTGAGCCTGGACTCCGAGTGGAGGGTAATAAATAAAGGATGGTCCTCGGGGCAGCCGAGGGGCTTTTGTGGGTGCAGCCAGCACTGGGCCCAGCCGGGGGCGGCCTGGGCCGTGGTGGCTGGCGCTCATGGCTGTCTCCACAGGTCGGGCCCCCAGCCTGTCAGCTGGGCCTTTCGCTGTCCTGCCTCGTCGTCACCAAGATGGAAGGGCTTACAGGGAACCGCATTCATTCCTTCTGCTGTGCTAATCCCGACAGTCTTCCGGTTAGGGAGCACAGTGGACTCCCCCAGGCCTCCAGAAGAACCCCATCCGTACAGAATACAGTCCTCCCCAGACCATGACCAGCTCCTTTCGACCCTCTGCGCCCAGTCCGTGGCTCCCGTCGCATGCAGAGAGCCCCACTGTGTCCCCCACTGCACCTCCATCCCACCCC